>PISX010025234.1:0-27606 GCA_004024625.1 Mellivora capensis
GGCTGAGTAATATTCCGTTGTATATATGGACCACATCTTTATCCATCCATTTGTTGAAGGACATCCTGGCTCCTTCCACAGTTTGGCTATTGTGGACATTGCTGATATGAACATTGGAGTGCATGTGCCCCTTCTTTTCATTACATCTGTATCTTTGGGGTAAATACCTAGTAGTGTGATTTCTGGATCATAAGGTAGCTCTATTTTTAATGTCTTGAGGAACCTCCATACTGTTTTCCAGTGTGGCTGTACCAGCTTGCATTCCCACCAGCAGTGTGAGAGGGTTTCCCTTTCTCCACATCCTCGCCAACACTTGTTGTTTCCTGTCTTGTTAATTTTTGCCATTCTAACTGGTGTAGGATGGCATCTCATTGTGATTTTGATTTGTATTTCCCCTGATGGCAAGTGATGTTGAGCACTTTTTCATGTGTCTCTTAGCCATTTATATGTGTTCTTTGGAATAGTGTCTGCTCATGTCTTCTGCCCATTTCTTGATGGATTATTTGTTTTTTGTGTGTTGAGTTTGATAAGTTCATTATAGGTCTTGGATACCAGCCCTTTATCTGTAATATCATTTGCAAATATCTTCTCCCATTCCATGGGTTGCCTCTTAGTCTTCTTGACTGTTTCCTTTTCTATGCAAAAGCTTTTTATCTTAATGAAGTCCCAAAAGTTCATTTTTGCTTTTGCTTCCCTTGCCTTTAAAGATATGTCTTGAAAGAAGTTGCTGTGACCAGTGTCTAAGAGGTTACTGCCTATGTTCTCCTCTAGAATTTTGGTGGATTGCTGTCTCAAATTGAGGTCTTTCATCCATTTTGAGTTTATCTTTGTGTGTGATATAAGAGAATGGTCTAATTTCATTCTTCTGCATGAGGCTGTCCAATTTTCCCAGAACCATTTATTGAAGACACTGTCTTTTTTCCATTGGATATTCTTTCCTGATTTGTTAGGATTAGTTGACCATAGAGTTGAGGGTTAATTTCTGGTTTCTCTATTCTGTTCCATTGATATGTGTCCGTTTTGTGCCAATATCATGTTGTCTTGATGATGACAGCTTTGTTATATAGCTTAAAGTCAGGCATTGTGATGCCCCCGGCTTTGGTTAAATCCTTAAATCCTTTTTAAATTTACTTTTTCATGTGATGTAAGAAAGTGGTCCACTTTCATTCCTTTATATGTACCTGTGCAGTTTTCCCAACACCATTTATTAAAGAGTCTTTCTTTTCCCCATAATTTATTCTTTTCTCCTTTGTCACAGTTCTATTTACTATATAAGCATGGGTTTGTTTCCGGGCTCTCTATTCTGTTCCATCGATACATGTATCCACCTTTGTGCCAGTACCATGCTGTCTTGATAAACCATAGCGTTGTAGCATAGCTTGAAATCTGGGATTGTGATACCTTCAGCTTTGTTCTTTTTCAAGATTGCTTTGGCTATTTGGGGTCTTTTGTGGTTCCATACAAATTTTAGGATTATTTGTTATAGTGCTTTGAAAAATGCCATTGGTATTTTGATAGAAATTTCATCAGATCTGTAGATTGCTTTGGGTAGCATGGACATTTTAATGATAGTAATTTTTCCAGTCCATGAGTATCATATGTTTGTTGGTGTCTTCAGTTTCTTTCATCAATATCTTATGGTTTTCAGAGTACAGGCCTTTCACTTAATTCATCAAATTTATCCCTAGGTATTTTATTGGTTTTGGTGCAATTGTAAATGGGATGGTTTTTATAAATTTTCCTTGCTACTTTTGTATTAGCATATAGAAACACAAGAGAATTCTGCATATTAATTTTATATCCTGCAACTTTGCTGAATTTATATATGCTAATAGACTTTTGGTAGAGTCTTTAGGGTTTTCTATATATAGTATCATGTCATCAGCATCAGCAAATAGTGACCATTTTATTTCTAAATCACCAATTTAGATGTCTTCTATGTTTGTTCTAGCTCTCTGAAAAATGCTTTTGGTATTTTTTTTAAAGTTTTGTTTTTGTTTTTGTTTTGTTTTGTTTTTAAAGATTTTATTTATTTATTTAACAGACAGAGATCACAAGTAGGCAGAAAGGCATGCAGAGAGAGAGGGGGAAGAAGGCTCCCCACTGAGCAGAGAGCCAAACGCGGGGCTCCCTCCCAGGACTCTAAGATCATGACCTGAGCTGAAGGCAGAGGCCCAACCCACTGAGCCACTCAGGAGCCCCTGCTTTTGGTATTTTGATAAAAATTGAATTAAGTATGTACATTGACAAATTTACCAATATTCTTCCAATTCATGAGCATGGAATGTCATTCCATTTCCTGTGTCATCTTCAATTTCCTTGATCAGTGTTTTATAGTTTTCAGAGTATAGATCTTTCGCCTCTTTTGTTAGTTTTATTCCAGGTATTTTATTGTTTTTGGTGCAATTGTAAATGGGATTGTTTTCTTAATTTCTCTTTGTGCTGTTCCATTATTGGTCTACAGAAATGCAACAAATTTCTGTATACTGATTTTGTATCCTGCAACTCTACCAAATTTGTTTATCAGTTCTAGCAGTTTTCTGGTGGAGTCTTTGGATTTTCTATGTATAGTATTGTGCCATCTACAAATAGTGAACGTTTTATTTCTTCAATACCAATTTGGATGCATTTTATTTCTTTTTGTTGTCTGACTACTGTAGCGAGGATTTCCAGTACTATGTTGAATAAAAGTTGTGAGGGTTGACAGTCTTGTCTTGTTTCTGACCTTAGGGGGAAGGCTCTTAGTGGATGATGTTAAGCTGTGGGTTTTTGTATATGGGTTTTATTATATTGAGGTATTATGTTGATGCTACTCTGTTGAGGGTTTTTTATAATGAATGGACGTTGTACTTTATCAAAAGCTTTTTCTGTGCCTATTGAAGAGATCTTGTGGTTCTCCTTTCTCTTATTAATATGATGTATCACATTGGTTGATTTATGAATATTAAACAGTCCCACTTGATTATGGTGGATGATTTTTTAAATGTATTATTGGATTCGGTTTGCTAGTATTTTGTTGAGCGTTTTTGCCTCTAGTTTCATCAGGGATGTTGGCATGTTGCTGTCTTTTTTAGTGGTATCTTTATCTGGTTTTGGTATCGGGGTAATGTTGGCCCCATACAGTGAATTTGGAAGTTTTTCTTCCTCTTCCATTTTTCAGAATAGTTTTAAAAGAATAGATATTAACTCTTTAAATGTTTGGTAGAATTTCCCTATGAAGTCTTCTGGTCCTGGACTTTTAGAAATTTATTCATTCCTTCTGAGTTCCCCAATTTGTTAGGATATAGTTTTTCATAATATTTTCACTATTGTTTGTATTTCTGTGGTATTTGCTGTTTTTTCTCTTCTCTTATTTATAATTTTATTTGGGTCCTTTCTCCTTTTTCTCTTGATAAATTTGGCTAGATGTTTTATCAATATTTATTTTTTACTTTTCAAAGAACCCACTCCTGGTTTCATTGATCTGTTCTATTGTTGTTTTGTTTTTGTTTTTGTTTTTAAGTTTCTATAGATTTATTTCTGCTCTAATCTTTATTTCCTTCCTTCTGCTGGTTTTAGATATTGTTTTCTGTTCTTTTTTTTCTAGCTCCTTTTGGTGTAAGTTTAGGTTGAGATTTTTCTTGCTTCTTGAGGTAAGCCTGCATTGCTATAAACTCCCCTTTTAGAACTGCTTTTACTGCATCCCAAAGGTTTTGAACCATTGTGTTTTCATTTTCATCTGCTTCCATGTACATTTTTATTTCTTTTATTTCCTGGTTGACCTATTCAGTATTTTGAAACATGTTATTTAACTCTATTTGTGGTTTTTCCAGATTTTTCTTTCATGGTTGACTTCTAGTTTCATAGTGTTGTGGTCAGAAAAGATGCATGATAGGACTTTAATATTCTTGAATTTCTGAGATTATGTGATCTATTCTGGAGCATGTTCCATGTGCACTTGAGAAGAATGTGTATTCTTCTGTTTTAAGATGGAATGTTCTGAATATATCTGTTAAATCCATCTTGTCCAGTGTGTCATTCAAAACCATTGTTTCCTTGTTGATTTTCTATTCAGATGGTCTGTCCATGGATGTAAGAGAGGTGTTAAAGTCACATATTATTTTTGTATTATTATTGATTGGTTCCTTTATGTTTGTTATTAACAGTCTTAAATATTTGTATGTTCCCATGTTGGGTGCATAAATATTTACAGTTGTCTTCTTGTTGGATTGTCCCGTTTATTATGTAGTGTCCTTTTTGATTCTTGTTACAGTCTTTGTTTTAAAGTCTAATTTGTCTGATATAAATGTTGCTGCTTCTGCTTTCTTTTTACATCCATTTGCATGTTAAGTGTTTCTCCATAGCCTCAATTTCAATGTGCAGGTGTCTTCAGGTCTAAAATGAGTCTCTTCTGGTACCATATAGATGGGTTTTGTTTTGTTTTGTTTTTTTTAATCCATTTTGTCACTGCATTTTTTTTATTAGAATATTTAGGTCAGGGGCGTCTGAGAGGTTCAGTCGGTTAAGCATCTGCCTTCAGCTCAGGTCATGATCCTGGAGTCCTAGGATCGACCCCCGCATTGGGCTCCCTGTTGGCAGGGAGTCCGCTTCTCCATCTGCCTGCTGCTCCCCATGCTTGTACACTCTCTCTCTCTCTTACTCCCATTCTATCTCAAATAAATAAATAAAATCTTTTTTAAAAAGAATATTTAGTTCATTTACATTCAAAGTAGTTATTGATAGACATGTTTATTGACATTTTATTACTTAGTTTGTGGTTGTTTCCATTAATTTTCTCTGGTCTTTCTTGTCTTTCTCTCTTCCATTGTTTACTGGTTTTGTTTAGTGATATATTTTGATTTCTTTCTCTTTATTCTTTGCATATTTATTAGTGGTCTTTGATTTTTTGGTTACCACTAGGTCTGTGTATAACATCTCCTGCATTTAGCAGGCTATATTAAATTGATGGCCATTTAAGTTTGAACCCATTCTTTACTCCTCCTCATGTTTTAGGTAGATGATATCATAATTTGCATCTTTTTATTTTGTGAGTTCCTTAACTGATTTTTTATAGAAATATTCATTTTTATTGCTTGTGTGTTTTCTACCTTCATACTGTTATTTTTGGTATTTCCTTTCCACTCAAAAATCCTCCTTTAATATTCTTTGCAGGACTGGCTTAGCGGTCATGAACACCTTTCGTTTTTGTTTGGGAAATTTCTTTTTTCAGTGTTCCAAGATTCATTGTTTATGCACCACACCCAGTACTCCATGCAATACACGCCCTCCTTAATACCCACCACCAGGCTACCCCATTCCCCACCCCTTCCCTTCCAAAACCCTCAGTTTCTGGGTCCATAGTCTCTCATATTTTGTCTCCACCCCCCCGATTTACCCCAATTCACTTTTCTTTTCCTTCTCCCAATGTCCTCCATGTTATTCCTAATGCTCCACAAGTAAGTGAAACCATATGATAATTGACTTTCTGCTTGACTTTATCCTCTCCTTCTATTCTGAATGATAGCCTTGCTAAATAGAGTGTTGGCAGGGCTTTGGACTGGTCTTTTGGGGGAGTGGACACACTGTGCTGGGACTGAGACAAGTGTGGAGTGTGGAGAGGAGGGGTTGGGGTACACAAGTTAGGTAGCAAGTGTCAGCATTGTGCTGGTTCCCCCAGGTGGCCCTGTGCCTATGTTGAGTAGTAAGGGAAGGAAGTAGAACCTCCAGTTCCTTTGTTCCTAGTGGGGTATCTCTGTGAACACTGACTCCCTGGGAGAAGCTCAAGGTGAGCAACTAACTTCCTCACTGTGTGCCTTAGGCAGTTTAGATTGCTATTCCACACTGGACGTCCATGGGATGTTTGCCCTGCCTTTTCTCCAAGAGCAGTCCCAATGTCCTCTAATCTTTCTCTGAACCAAGCCTATTGACCTTTAAAACTCCATCTTTTAAGCCCCACTTGTTGCAGGAACTCACAAAATTTGGGCTCTCTCTCTTTCCAAGCCAATTGCTATGGAGATTCACTTTCCCCAGGCACTCTCCTGTGTGCTAGTCTATCTCTTGCCCTTCTGTCTAACAGCAGTTTTGTCCCCACTGCAGCACCTACAGACCATTTCTCTCCCAAGCCACATCTCCACACTTGCTCCCTTCTTCAACGTGTCCTCTTCTCTACCTTTAGTCGTATAATTTTTCTTCCAGTTTTCAGATCAATTTCTGGGGTATTTAGGATGATTTGATAGTTGTCTAGTTGTATTCATGGGAAACAGAGCCATAAATGGGTCTTCCCCCATGAAGTTTCTCCATTAAGACTCCATGAGGGTCTTCCCCTTGACTCCCTACTTTTGTCTTTTAACTTTCATATTAGCTTTATAAGTGACTGATCTACTACCTTTATTGTATATTTGCTTTCAGCAGTGAAATATTTTCCTTTAATGGTCTTTTTTTTAAATATGATCTATTTTTTTTTTCACTTAAAGAAGTCCGTTGAACATTTTTGCAAGGCCAGTTTAGTGATGATGAACTCCTTTAATTTTTGTTGGTCTGGGAAACTTTTTATCTCTCCTTCAATTCTAAATTATAATCTTGCTATGTAAAGTAGTCTTTGTTGTAGGCTTGTCTTTTAGCACTTTGGAAAATATCATGGATTCTCTTTGAAATTTTTAATTTTATTATGTGTTTTTGTAACCTACTTGTGTTCACTTTGTTTGGGGCTCTCTGTACTTTCTGGATCTGGCTGTTTGTTTCCTTCTCCAGATTAGGGGGTTTTAGCTATTCTTTAGTAAGTTTTGTGTCCCTTTATCTGTCTCTCTTATCCTTCTGGGACTCCTATAATGCAAATAATATTATGCTTGATGTTGTCCTAGAAATTACAAACTTTTTTTTTTCTTTTTTTCCTATTCAGCTTGGTTGCTTTCTCCTACCCTGTCTTCCAGATCACCAACTAGTTCTTCCTCATCCTATAATCTGCTGCTGATTCCTCTATTGTATTTTTTTTTATTTCCATTATTATATTTCAGCTCTAACTGGTTCTCTTTTATCTTTTCTTTTTGTTAAAATTCTCACTGTATTCATGCATTCTAATCTCAAATCCAATGAGCATCTTTATGATAATTACTTTGAGTGGTTTATCATGTAAATTGCTTATCTCCATTTTATTTATCTTTTTCTGAGCTTTAGTCATCTATTTTCACTAAGGTCACATCTGTCTTCTCATTTTGTCTGATTCTCTATTATACATATGTCGGGTAGACCAGATACATCTTCTGGTCTTGAAGGCAGTGGAGTGGCTCTGTATAGAAGGTGTGGTGGGGCTCAGTAGTACAATATCCCTGATTACCAAACCAGGTACTCTAAGAGGGTTCCCTATGTGGGCATGCACCATCTTGTTATGACTAGACCATGACTGCTGTGGGCATGCTGGTGGGTAGGCTGGCTCTCAACCCACTATCAGCAATAACTGGCTAAAACTACTCTTGGTACATTGATAGGCCAGGCTGGCCCCTAATGTAACTGGCTGTGTCCCAGCTGCATATACGGCAGGCATGCCAGTTGGTGGGGCTAATTTCCCTCCTACCTGAAGTCATTCTGGGGTGCGGGAATGGGGGATGCTTATCCTGGTTGGGGTTGCCTATCAGGTATAGTACAGCAGAAGCCACTTTAGAAGGATGCCTGGTGGAGTGGGCACATTGAGTGTAGTGGGTCCACCGAGGAATTCCAGGACAAAGCAAACAATGCTTGTAAGGTAGAAAAAAAAGGTCAGAACCAGCTCGCACAGCATCTGGGCAGTTAGGCTGAAGAAGGGCAAGATAAATGGCACGCATCCACTGGCACTTTCACTCCTGGAATAACTCCTACAGATCCCTACTCCTCCATCACATGTCCTAAAAGTACTTAATAATTCTCTCTCATGTGTAACCCAGATGTTTTCAAACGGCGGCTTCTGTGCTGGGTCTCAGGAAAAGTGATATAGAGAGCTGGCCCTTTAAGAGCAGAGACTGTTTTCTACACCCTTCTAGATCTTTTGGAGATAATCTCAAAAACAGATGTTTAGGAGCTCATCTTCTTTTTGACAGTCTCCAGGGCCAAGGGCACCCAGTGTGGGGCTTAATCCATTCACTCTTCCACACTTATGATATCCCTCTTGTGATAGATCACCACACAGGAGATTTTGTTCCTGACCACATCTTTGTCCCACGTACTCTTCTCAGTGTGGCTTTCTCTTTGTCTTTAGCTATAGAAACTCTGCTCTGCCAGTTTTCAGGTCATTTTCAGAGTGAGCTACATTACATGTAGTTGTTGCCTTAGTGTGTTTCTGGGAGGAGGTAAGCTCAGGATCCTCCTACTCTACCATCTTTTCCCACTGCATGTTGATTCAGAGTCACATTTTAAGAAATGTAAATTGAATGGCAATTCTTAAAACTTCAAACAGCTTCCCAATGCACTTGAAAAAAATAAACTTTAAAATAATCCGCAGACCCTGTAGTAATCTGACCCCTGCCTACTGTTTCCACTATATTCAGCCTCTTCTCTCTCATTTATCTCTTTTGAGAGGTCTTCATTGATGACCCTATCATAACTACACATGCCACCAACCTGCACAGGTGCTGTCTCATTACAGTGTTCTTTTCTGCAGAATGCTTATCTCTATCTGAAATTGAATTCACTTATTTATTATTTGGCTTTATATGTAGAGTATAAACCAGATTCTCCATGAAGGCAGAGATTTTGTCTGTCTTCCTTTTCTTGAGCTACATGTAAACAAGGTGTGAACTCCATGCATGTATCTGTTAAATGTATATCCTGGCTGTAAGCCTTTAGAGGCGATATAGACAGCTAGAACCATAAATTCATGGAGAAAATCATGTGTATATGATAAGATACTAAAATACAAGCATCTGAAATATAACCTGTGTATGTGTGTTTGCTTTCCTTCTGATTATATCCGCTTTTACTCTAAAAGTTAGTGGTCGTCCTTTGTTAGGTCTCCTCTTAGGACCTAAGCATTGGTGCACCAAAAACATTAACCAGTAGAGGGCAAGCTAGGACAGGCTGCAGCTCTGAAAATAAAACTCATGTTTGTGGTCAGCAAAAGAGAAATCAATGTGTGAGACAACACTCAGCTCTGCATAGGCTTGGCTTAACTTCATAGTAAATGGAATTGCTAAAATCTATAATTTTATAAGCCTATATATTATATACTTAATTTTCTTTTAACTGTAATTTTTTCTCCCAAGGTATTTTCTTAATGAGTGACTAAATAAATTATTTGCAAAGTCACATTAAGTGTCTTATATTGAGGAATTAAGTAGATATTCCTCAGTTGTCTATATTATTGTAGATGAGAGGATGTGCCAGTATTTAGGCTTCATGAGTATATTCTTAGAATGTATGAAGTATTGGGAAACAGATTTATTATCCCAAGAAAATTCCATTTAAAACCAATATCAAAATTTCATTATATTCCTTTAGCTCACATAGCCACTGGCTGGGGAAGTTAAGTAACTTAAAGTACTGCAGTTTTACTTAAAATTTCCAATTTACTTCACCCAAATCCATAGAAAATTTGTATTCTGCCTGTTTTATAAATGATTAAACTGAGACTTGTGGAAGTTCAGTAACTCACTCATGCTAATCTTGGTCCTTAGGGAAGATGAGGTTCAAATCCAACCACCTATTCTTCCTGCTACAGAACAGAATAATACTAAAGTTCACTATAGTTCAGGCACACAGAACTGGTTAATTGTAGTAACATGAAAACTGGAATTACAGAGAAAGGACAAAGTTTATGGCTGAACTAAGCAAGAGATTACAAATAAATGGCACAAATATTCTCCCTTTTCCATGCTTTTTTTTTTCCACACATAGCTGATCATTCACAGCATTTTTCCCTCACCAAATCTAGATCCAGCCTCAAAATCTTCCATAATGAATAGCATACGGAATAATAACTCCTTACCAATCACTTGAAAATGACAGAGGTAAACAAAATATTTGCTATTTCTCTTCCAAGTGTTAGTATATTGAATAAAATTGAACTACAGCTGATTAAAGATAATCTATTTTCTGAAACAAAATTTGGACATACGTTAAACGCAAAATGGAACTCATTGCCATTTTACCCACGTTAACTGTTTCCTACATACACCTTCAAATGCTTTACCTCATTTAACTTGCAAAAAAAACCCTGAATTTGTAAATTGGTAAAACCATTGGGTACATATAAAGTAATTGCATTTTCCTTTCAAATGTATGTTGCCACTTATTTCCAATCAAAATAATTAATTTCTCTAACATTCCTGAGGATTTAAGTACTCAATATAAATGTATTCTCCAAAAATCTAAGGTCTATAACTTTAAGGGCCAATATTTAATTTTTTGAAAATCACTATTATAAAATGTATTATACTTTCCCAACTTATTTAACAGGATTTACCAAACATACTTTGTGTTCTTTGACATGAATCAATGTCAATATTATAAATTTTGTAGTTTATATATGCTGTGCACGTTATGTAATCTTCTTTGCCTCTCATCCATTAGCAATCAGGTCTTTTATTTCTGCCTGTCTCCTCTGGATGACTGTCTCTAACTGGCTTATAAAGAATTGTATTATATAACCCTCTATATTACTGGTTCAAAAAATTAATTTGTAGTTTCCATATTCAAAGGAAAAGAAAGACATGTATTTGGAAGCCCTTAATGATTTGAATTATCCTCCAAGGAAGCCCAGTAATGGAAAGAAATTTTGAGAGATCATCAGATCATGTATAGGTGGCTCCTCAATCATCAAATTGAACTTGAACAAGCCAATATGGCCTCCGGACTTCTGTTTTCTCCTATCTAGAGAGTTAGACTGAAAGTACACTGATTCTAACATGTTGCAGCCTATAGGAAATAAAGCTAGAGTATGTATTTCCTATTATTTCCCATCCAGAGACTCTTACCAAGACTCTTAAATTTGATGAAATCTGGCCCCACTTACCAAAAACTTTTAAATTCCTCCCTTCCCATCTGTCAAAATGTACGTTGAATAATGTGCTCATCTGTATGTAAAAAATGTCTATTTTGCTCAAAGATTCCAACTATGAAATATGCATCCAGGAATACTATTTTCTTGACTCCCTCTATGCAGCCCCTACTCAAACAGGTTTGTTTGGAATAGAACAAAGGCAGAGAGAATTACAGACTCTAAGACACTTAAGTTAAATCTACCTCTGTCTTTGTGAAATAAAGAGATCAGCAATTGATCCCATTGATTCCATGCTCATGTTTTTAATTCCTAAAGAAAAAAAAAATTAGAATTCACTTGGTGCCCAAGAATTTATATACATAGATGTAGCATCACTAATTCAGATTCTTTTGAAAATTTGACCTGAAGCCAAGTAGAGTTTAATTCATATGAAAGAAAAGGCCTGCTAAGAATATTTATGTTATAATCAAACATAACTGTAAACAAATGTTTAACCTAATTAAAATAAAACTCAACATTTTAGCTTAATAATTTTAGTTGCAACTAGAATGTTAATGATGAAAAAAATTATTTTTCTTAATGGCCCTTTCCATGAAATTACTTGATTATTTATTACTCTAAATGATTGGGGGTTTTTTATAATGGATAATTCTAGGTTTATTTTATAATAATTTAAAATTTTAATTTCCAGTTCAATTTAATAAAATACAGAAAATTTAGAAATTATATATGCAGATTCTATTGAACAAATGATTTAGATGAGATTTTCTGCTGGAAAAAGTAATAGCGAGGTAGTCTTATATTTTATTTTTCAAATTTTCAAAGTGTAAAAGTGTCTAGTACATAAATAGTTTCTTAATATTCATCGAATGAATTCCCTGAAGTCATGTACAAACTTGTAATAATTTTAAATTACAAATCCATGGATTTGATATGATTCCATCAGCATACTGTATTTTGTAAAGTAAGACTTCTTATTGAAATAAATGAAGAGTGGAATAATGGAATAATTGAACTTGGAAATGCACCCATACAGTTACTGAAGAAGTTTTTAGCTCTGTGACTTTGATCAAATCAATTAACCTCTCCATGGCTTTTACCCTATAACAAATTAAAAATAGAAATATTTCCTATCCCATAGCATTATTACAAAATTTTTTAAATTAAGAAACCTATTAGGTACTTAGTGAAAGCAAGGAAAAAAGTGATCTCTATCATGCAACAAGCATTTGCTTATAAAACTCAAAATTAGTGTATTGCTATATTAATACATTGTAATTAGAATATTTATATTATATCTTGTATAGCACTTTAGGTAACCTAATATTAATGGAGAAGAATTAATAATGTATACTTCACATTAAATATATCCAGTTGAAATATTAAAACAAAAATAATTTATATAAATAGAACTATTGCAAAAAATAAATTTGTTTCCATTTGCTATTACTTTTAAAAAAAACAAGGTAAATGAAGCGAATTTAACAACCTCTGATACCAGGAAATTCTGATAAAACCAACCATATTTATAGTTTCTTCTTTCTATTTTTCATTTAAGAAAAATTTTCTATGTTTTCTATAGATTTTTTTCCCTATTATTAAGCTATAAAAGTTCATTCATAAAAGTCCCAAATGGTTTTCCATGTATGTATATGCATTAAATATCTTTTTAGCTGACTTGTATGTTAATCAGAAAAACAGAGTTAGGCAGGACCTACACATATAACAAACTTGAGCTAATTTATTAGAAAAAAGTAATTAGTTCCACTGGAAACATTTTAATGGTCTTTCCATTCAACATTGCCTGGTCATTTCTGAATATACCCTGTCCACATGGAACCTAAGCTTTTCCTGAGGAATTCTTCCAGCTATGGTTTCTTCACTGGCTTGGGTTGCCTAAATTTGTCCAGCCTTTTAGAGTGCAATCTGGCTTTGAATTGTTACCCTGGCTTAATCCACCAATATTTGGGAACATTGTTCCCAGGATATACACTTTGGTTTCCAGTGGTAAAACCCAGGAAGTGCTGTCCCTACTAAACGCCATAACCCAGGAAATAAATATCATACTTTCCTCTCTCTGTGGAGATATCATACCTTCGTCTCTCTTCTTCACTACTCTGTGAAAAGCACTATGAATTTAGACAACTTCTCTTAATGTCCCTGGGCTTCAATTTCCTTATCTGAAAGTAGCAACAATAAATATCTTACCTATCTCAAATCAGTGTGAGAACAACAAATAAGATGAGACATAAGGAACTATTTTTGTAAATTTTCAATTGTCATACCAATATAAAATATTATTGACCATTTTTTAATCCTGCATGTTTCAGATTTGTGTGTAGGAACAAAATAAGGCAGAAAAGTTGGAGAGAACTGCTTACTACATATGTACTAAAATTGCCATGCAAAGCATTATTTAATATTCATAACATTATGAAGTAGTCATTTTCTTTATTTAATTAACTGTGAAGGTTTGAACTTCCAAAAGGTTAAGCATCTTCTGTAAGACCACATAGATAATAATCCAACTGAAAATTGGAAGATTTATGCGTATCTCTTTGGCAAAAGTAAGAAAAGGGAACTACAGAAACCATCAGTCAAGATTTGAGGGAACAGAATTCCAAGAAATAGATAGAGCTGTGCCAAGCAGAGAGATTAAAAAAAAAAAAAAAACAGGGTGATTCTTCAGGGCCTGCAGAAAAGAAATTAAGAAGTCAGAAGGACTAGCTCAGTATCTGAAGGGGACTGCACCCAGACTGGGTACATTCTAGTCTTCTACTAATTAACTTTCAGTTACTCCTATCTTTAAAAACTTCAATCTTTAATACTAGAATTTTTGCTTCTGTACTGTGAAAAATTGTGCAACCTTCCTCTGGGTTTTGTCAGTCAAGGAAATCACTGTAGGTATTCAAGCAAAAATGTCTAAGCTTTTCCCTAATATTTACTGTAAATGTTCTGGATAATTGCACTAATTCATTAATTCTACTATACACAGGTAGCTGCTAGTGTATAAGAACACTTTGCACATATCAAAAAAGGAGAGTGTATAATCCTGAAGGGAGATTGGACCTTTGGAAAACAAGTCTCTTCCATGGTAAAACTGGGGATTTCAACCTGAAGTGACACAGAAATATTTTAGAGGGTGGTTATATAGGGTAAGTGATTTTCCCAATGTGAAAGTTGGATACAAAATGCATTTTACAGAAAAGAAATTTCTGACAGAAAGTTGACTTTAATCAGAAGTCATAAAATTAGTGAATGAAGAGCTTACCTTTCTTTAGGGAGAATTTGGCAAAAGTAAAATGTATTTTCAACTCAGCCTTAACAAGTAGTAAAAGAAAAGTTTTATTATTTCCAAAAGAAAAGATGTATTCTTTCCAAACAAAACTTTAAGTCTTAACACAAAACACCTTTATTGTTTTTGATACAGCTAGTAAATTTCACAGTAGACAGATTTAGACCATTAGCATGAGTCAATAACATGTAATCTGAAAACTCTCCAAAGGCTGGGGAAGCAACAGAGTCTTTAAGGAAACCAGGAATTCATAGACACATTTCAAACCCTGTGAGGTACCACTGAATCAGCAAGAGCAGTAGGTTGATTAAATAATTATGTAGTCCACAGCTATATAGTTTGGGGTTAGGTTCTTTTCCAAACTTTTTTTATGAAGTAAATCAAAATAGAAAATAGATTCCCAATGAATGGATGGATTTATAGGCTGCGCCTGTACCACTTGTAGTTATTTGGGCATAACTTAGTGCTTTCCTATAAGGTATATTATTAAGTTAATTTCAAATTTTACCCAAACCAAGAAAAGGAAAGGAATACAGACTAGGGTTATGCATTCAAATAAATCTTTTCTTAATTCTTATACAGATAGCAATGTATATGTTGGCATCCTGGGGAATGTTGCCCCTTTGCCCACGTAGTATGCCTCTAAGCTGGTGTTCCAGCTGTGTTTTGAGCAAACCATTTTGAACCTCTAAAATGCTGACAACTTCTGGGTGGTGTGATATGTGAGGTAATGAGTGAATCTCATGGCCACGAGTCTACTTTCGCACCTGCTTTTTTATAAAGTGGGCTTTCTGGTCCAGTGTTATGTGGGATCTCATGCTGGTGGATCCAAGTACTCTAAGTCTTTAGTTTATGGTGCAGGAAATATAAATCCACACCTGAATGTCTGTCTATTCCTGTGAGAACAAATCACTAACCTTTCCAAGATGAAAGGTTCCATTGTGGTCTATTTGTCATCAGAGGTCAGTTTGTCTCCATAGGAATGCTGCCATGTTGGGAGTTGTCTCATCAAGGTTTCCAATGTGACTGCCTTTCACTCATCTCACTAATAAACAAAGTCCTCAGTGTAATGAATAAACCTTCAGGATCCCAAGATGCTCCAAATATGTTTGGACGATAGCTCTGAGGCAAAAGTGTAAATGTATATTATTATTCATTCTATGTAAATACAAACTATTTTGATTGTAATTTAGCAAATAAAATAACTTGTGCTTACCCAAATCAAAGCCACCTGCTTTTATCTGATGTCATATTAATCAGCTGTAGAAAGGACATCAGGTATATCTGATATAAAGACTTAAATCAGGGATATAACTTAGTTGATCTTACTCTAGTCTGCTATCAACCTGTAAGATCCATTTATTTTCTTCAGGGGCTAAACAGGTGAATTAAATAAATGTAATGGGACTACTACCCCTACATCCTTTAGATGGAGGCAAAATACTTTTTCTGTGAAGAATCAAATTGTAAATATTTTGGACTGCAGACCATATATAGTCTCTGTGGCATATTTATTTATTTTTTTAACAATCCTTTAAAAATGTGAAAACCATTATTAGCTTGCAGGCTGTACAAAAATTGGTCATATATCAGGTTTTTGTCCAAGGTCTGTACTTTTCCAAGTCCTTCTTCAGATCCTTAAGATACTATTAATCTATCTCTACCATCTCTCCACACTAGAATGTGATATAGTTTCTGATTTACCACCTTGTCTGGTAGTGGTGGAGTGGGGAGTTTAGTTTTAGAGGCTTTCTCTTTGTCTTCCCCACTATGATGTATCTTTCCCCTTATCCCCTAAGATACAATATGGGGTTGAGCTAACTGTCATGATGTCAATCCCAATTATACATTTAAGGACTAGGGAAATGTTCACCAGGTGGGTCTTCAGACCCAGTGGACCTTAGAATTCCATTTCTTCTCTGATCCTTATAGTGTATTAACCTTGTATGTTATTTGATATTTTTTTAGCTATGATTGTGACTTTGATTTAAAATTTTAAGATTAAAGAAAAATTCAACTGGGTTTTTCAGTCAATATTTGGAAGGTAATGAGCAAAAATGCCATCTTACTTTAATTACATGGAATTACATGGTATAAAACATTTTTAAATCAGATTTATTCTCAGAAAATAAAAAAGAAATCTAGGGGTGCCAGAAATGAAAATATAGCTCAATGTCAGAGTTATAAGAAAAAACTTAAAATAACTGGAGCCCAAACAAGTAGAGGACTCAGATGTATTCATTAGGCACTGGTGGGTGAATTTTTAATGACCCTCTGGACGCCGGAGATGGGGCCTCAGGGCTGTATATTTGGGAGCAAAACATCTTTGGTTAAGCTGAGAGCCTCAGAGAAGTATCCTCTTCATGAAACAAAATACAACCAATGTACCCTATAGGGTCCCTCTGCCTTGCTAAGTAAGAAATAGTACAGCAGCTTGTCATCTGCCAGTGCTCCAGTTAGAAAAAAAAGTTACCAGCAAGAAGCTTGAAACCCAGGATGATTCCATGCTTGTATAACAGTTTCAGATTTATACCAACAGAGTGGGGTAAGAATCCCTAAGTTGGGATTTTTAAGAAATTAGGTTCAGAGCCAGTTAAGAACCCAGGTAAAAGCACAATGAGTCTGCTGAGATTATTCTATAGCCTGAGGTATACAAGATTCCCAGAGAAGAAAATTTCCACACATTAAGCTCATGATGAAAACAAAAATCAAACCATAAGAACAAACCACGTAGAAGGAGAATTGTCAAACAGGAGAATCCTCATCCTCCCCAAATCTAGAAATAGAATATTTTGAAATTTGTGGAATAAAGATGTATACAAAGTTTTACAAAATAGAAAAAGAAGACATGAGACAAAAAAGAGTGTAAAAAGTCTTACGGGATTAGGGAAGTTCCATGGGTCATTCTGGAAAGTTAATAGATAATAGCTAGAGGTGGTATATACTATGTGAACTGATGAGAAAACCTAAAGACAAACAGGTAAAAATGATTGCCTAGGAGAAGCAGGCCAGGGAAAATGTAGGAAAGAGGCAAGAAATGTTGGGGAGGTTTATTATTATAAGCTCTTCTATACTACATAACTTTTAATAAATAATTAGAAGTAAATAACATGTGAAGTAGGGGGAGAAAGGAAGTGTAAGGATTGGGGTCAGAAATTTAGAGGTGTGTGTGGATTCAAAGTAATCCTGTGGTTAATGCAATACATCTTGGAATATATGTTTAAAAAAAAAACTTATAGCAAAAAGCAAACATCTCTTGCCTTATCACTTGGGGCAACTATTTAGCAGACCCCAAGAATCTAGAACTGTATTTTGTGTCCTTTTGTCCCTATAAGCATTGTTCAGGACAACTTAAAAAGAATACAGACATTACACCTAGAGCCTCTCTTGGAAAAAGTTGTGTTTGAAAATGTTTGAAGCTGTCATTATGTTGAACATCTTATATTTATGGTCTTATAATGTTTTTATTTCAAAATACATCTGGGAACCAGCTCCCAATCTTTTCAGTGCCTCAAGTCTTTCAGTCTTATTATGAGCCTAGATCTATTGGGACTTACAGCAAAAAGTCATTAAATCAGATAATGGCAATAATAAAAAAGAAGACATTAATTTATGAAACATTGTGGAAGAAAGATAATAATTTTGTAAGTGAAAATGGGGGGAAAAGGAGATGAAATTCATGAACATGGCGTTTGACTTGAGAAAAATGAAGAAAAGAAGTTCTCACATCAGATGATCTCAAATGGGGGAACAGAGAGAAGAGAAGTAGAGACAAGAATTAGCAAATCATAAAAATCTAGAACAACTGTGAGTGACAATATATTATGTCCCTATATACATAGTATATTATATGTCCCTATATCTATATACCTTTATCCCTCCAAATCACTATACTTCAGTGTGTAAAAATAGAGACATTCGTGATACATTTCTTTGCATTGGACACTGAAAGACTATACACTTATTGGTCATGATTTGATCATATTTCTGATTTTCACTGTTTCCTTCAAAAGTGAATTAAGAGAAAAATACTATTGACCACTAACCAAAATAAAGTAGATAAACATTGAAGTACTTGTCTTTTTCCCTTTTTTCCCTCCCTGAGGAATGATTGACATGCAACATTACATTGTTTCAGTTGTACAAAATAATGATTCAATATCTGTATATATCATGAAATCACCACAATAACTCCAGTTAACATCTATCACCATACATAGTTAAGGAATTTTTTTTTATCGTGAGCTTTTTTTGTTTTGTGTTGGCTTGCTTTTTATGATTCCATATACAAGGGAAAATATACAATGTTTGTCTCTCTCTGTCTGACTTAGTTGAGCATAATGCCCTTGAGGACCATCCATATAGTCACAAATGGCAAGATCCTGCCATGCATGCACACACACACACACACACACACACACACACTTTCTTTATTCATCCAGAAATAGGATACTTGAGTTGTTTCCATAGCTTGGCAATTATAAATAATGCTGCAATGAACATAGGGAGGCATATATCTTTTAAAGTTAGTGTTTTATTTTCTTTGGGTAAGTACCCAGAAGTGGACTTGCTGGGTCATATGGTAGTTTTATTTTTAACTTTTTAAGGAAACTCTATATTGGTTTCCATAGTCATTGTCCCAATTTACATTCCCACAAGCAGAGCACAAGGGTTCCCTTGCTTCATATCCACACCATCACTTACTATTCCTTGCCTTTTGGCAATAGTCTCTCTCACAGGTGTCATCTACCTGCTGGTCATCTCTATGTCTTTCCAAAACAAATGTCTACTAATATCTTCAGCCCATTTTTAAATCAAATTGTTTAATTTTTTGCTATTGAGTTGTATAATTCTTTGGATATCAACCTCTATCAGATATATGATTTGCAAATATCTTCTCTCATTTAGAGAGTTATCTTTTCATTTTATGTGTAGTTTCCTTGGCTGTACAAAGTTTTTCCGTTTAATAGAGTTCCAGTATTTATTTTGGTTTTTATTGCCTTTGCTTTTGGTGTCAAATACAAGAAAATTTCACCAGGACCAATGTCAAGGAGCTTAGTGACTATGGTGTCTTTCAGGAGGTTTATAGTTTTGAAACTAATGTTCAAGTCTTTAATCCATTATGAGTTAACTTTTATGCATGGAGTAAGGTAGTGGTCCACTTTTCCCAACAATATTTGTTGAAGAGATTGCTATTTCCCCATTGTACTTTCTTGACCTCTTTGTCATAGATTAATTAACCATATATGCATGGGTATAGGTCTGGACTCTAGTCTGTGATATTGAACTATTTGTATGTTTTAATGCCATTACCATACTGTTTGATTACTAAAACTTTGTAATGTAGTTTGAAATCAAGGAGTGTGGTGCTTACACCTTTGTTTTTCCTTCTCAAAATTGCTTGGCTATTTGGGTCTTTCATGGTTCCATACAGATTTTAGGATTATTTCTTCTTTTTTGAGGAAAAAAAATGCCACTGGTATTTTCATAGAGATTGCATTGAATCTGTAGATTGCTTTGGGTAATATGAACATTTTAATATTCTTCCAACCAATTTAGAATATCTTTCCTTTTATTTGTATCATCTATTTCTGTCATCAGTGTCTTATTGTTTTCAGTGTACAGGCCTTACACTTCATTAGTTACATTTATTACTAATGTATTTTTATGTTTTGATGCAATTGCAAATGAGATTGTTTTCTTAATTTCTCTTTCTGCTGGTTCATTATCAGTATATAAAAATACAACATATTTCTGTATCCTAAAACTTTACTGAACCTACTGGTTAGTTCTAACAGGTTTTGGTGGAGTCTTTAGGGTTTTCCACATATAATGTCATGTCATATGTGAACAGTAACCATTTTAATTCTTTCTTTCTAATTTGAATGTCTTTTTTTCTTTTTCTTGCCTAATTGCTCTGGCTAGGGCTCCCAACACTATGTTGAATAAAAATGAACATGAGTGGGCAGCCTTCTTTTATTCCTGAACTTAGAGGAAAAGCTCTCACCTTTTTACACCAAGTATGATGTTTGCTATGGGCTTTTCCCACATGGCCTTTATTATGTTGAGGCGTGTTCCCTTTGTACCCACTTTGTTGAGGTTTTTTTAATCATAAACTAATACTAAATTTTTCAAGTGCTTTTTCTGAATCAGTTGAGATGATCATATAATTTTTATCCTTCATTTTGTTAATGTAATGTATTATATTGATTGGTTTATTGATGTTGAACCAACCTTGTATACTCGAAAAACCCCACATGATCATAGCATGTGATCATTTTAATGTGTTTTTGAATTTAGTTTGCCAATATTTTGTTGATTATTTCTGCATCTATGTTCAGAGATAGCCTTAATTTTATTTTATTTTTATTTATTTATTTATTTATTTTTAGTGGCATTATCTAGTTTTGGTATAGGGTGATGCTGGCCTTGTATAATGAGTTGGGAAGTGTTTGATCTATTTTTGGAAGATTTTGAGAAGAACTGGTATTCTTCTTTGAACATTCTTACTAGTGAAACCATTTGGTCATAGCCTTTTGTTGAGAGGTTTTTGATTACTTATTCGATCTTCTTGCTAGTAATTGGTCTATTCAGATTTTCTGTTTCTGCATGATTCAGTCTTAGAAGTTTATATGATTCTAGAAATTTATCAATTTTTTGTACACTGTCCAATTTTTTGATGTATAATTGTTCCTAGTAGTCTCTTATCCTTTGTATTTCTGTGGTATCTCTCACTTATAATGTATCCTCTTTTTTTTAATTTTGAGTTCTCTTTCCTTTTTTTTCCTGGTCGCTCAAGCTAAAGGTTTGTCATTTTTATCTTTTCAAAGAATAAGCTCTTGATTTCATTGATCTTTTGAATTTTTTTTTATTCTTTCATTTATTTCTGCTCTGATTTATGTTATTTCCTTCCTGGTACTAACTTTGGACTTTGTTATTTTTTTCCCTTTAATCCTTTGAGGTATAAAGTTAGATTTTCTAATGCAGATTTGTCTTGTTTCTTGAGGTAAGCATTTACTGCTATGAATTTTCCTCTTAGAACTGCTTTTTCTGAATTCCACAAGTCCTGGTATGTTGTATTTGCATTTTCATTTTTCTTAAGATAGTTCTTACCTTTTGATTTCTTCATTGACATGTTTGTGCTGTAGCATGTTGTTTAATCTTTACATGTTTGTGAATCTTACATTTTTCTTCACAATTGATGGATTGAGGAATTGAGTAATTGATTTCTACTTTAATACCATTGTAATCAAAAAAGATGGTTGGTATTATTTCAGTGTTTTGAAATTTGTTAATAATTGTTTCATGACCTAATATTTGACCTATGCTGGAGAATGTTCCATGAGCACTTGAAAAGGATATATTTCTTTTCAAAATAATGTTCTGTATATGTCTGGTAAGCCCATCTGGTCTAATGTGTCATTTAAGGCCAACTTTTTCTTACTGATTTTCTGTCTGGATGATCCATTCTTTGACATAAGTAGGCCATTAAAATTCCCTACTATTATTGTATTACTGTCTGCTTTTCCCTTTAGATCCATTAATATTTACTTTATATATTTAGGTTCTCCAATGTTGTGTGCATAAATATTTATAAATGTTATATTCTTTTGTTGTATTGACCCCTTTTCATTATGTAAAACCCTTCTTTGTCTCTTATTTTAATCTTTGTTTCAAAGTCCATTTTATCAATACAAGTATTGTTACCCCAACTTTCTTTTGATTTCTTTCATATGAAAAGTCTTTTTCCATCCCTTCACTTTCAGTCTATGTGTGTCACTATACCTGGAGCCTCTTGTAGGCAGTCTGTAGGTGGATCTTGTTTTGTTTGTTTGTTTTTCTTGTTTTTGGGTTTTTGATGTTGTTTTGTTTTTTATTCATTTAGCCACTTTGTCTTTTGATTAGAGAATTTAGTTCATTCATATTTAAAGTAATTACTGATGGGTATGTTCTTACTGCCATTTATTAATTTTGCTGTTTTATAGTTCCTCTGTTCCTTTTTTTACTCTCTGCCCTTACCTTGTGGTTTTGAGGATTTCTTTAGTGGTAAGCTTAGGATCCTTTATCTATTGTGTATCTACTATAGGTTTTTGCTATACAGTTACCATGAGGCTTACATATAACAACTTATATTTATCACTGTCTATTTTAAGTTGATGACAACTGAACTCAAATGCACTCTAAAGTTCTACCTTTTTCCTCTCTTCCTCATATTTTGTTTTTTGATGTCACATCTTTTTATCTTGTGTATACCCCTTAACTAATTTTTGTAGTGACAGTTATTTATACTGTTTGTATTTAACCTTCATATTAACTTCATGTCTTAAATCCACTTAAAAATATTTAATCCACTACCCTTATTATATATTTACCTTTCCAGTGAGATTTACTCTTTCATATTTTCTTGTTACTAATGAGCACATTTTCTTTTCAACTTAAAAAGACTTTTTAATCCATTCTTATAAAGTCAATATAGTGGTAATGAAGTCCTTTAACTCTTGTTTATCTAGAAAACTCTCTGTCTTTCCTTCAGTTCTGAATGATAACTTTGCCAGGAAGAGCATTCTTGGTTTCTTGGTTGGAAGATTTTTCTTTCAGTACATTGAGTATATCATGCCATTGTCTTCCTGCCTGCCTGCCTGCCTTCCTTCCTGAGATCAAAGTTTCTCCTGCAAAATCTGCCTGTAGCCTTACAGGTTTTGCCTGGTATGTAAAAAGTTGTTTTTTTCTTGAAGCTTTTCAGATTCTCTCTTTGCCTTTAACTTTTTTTAATTAACATATAATGTATTATTTGCCCAGGGGTACAAGTTCTGTGAATCATCAGGCTTACACATTTCACAGCACTCACAATAACACATATCCTCCCCAATGTCCATAACCCAGCCACCCTATCCCTACATTTTAATTCTATGTTTTGGTGTCAGTCTCTTTGGATCATGCTATTTGAAACTCTCTGGCTTTCTGGTCTGGATGTCTTTTTCTTTTCTCAAGTTTGGGAAGACTTCAGGATTATTTCTTTAAATAATTTTTCTGCCCCACATTTTTCTCCTTTTCGGGGTCTTTTATTGTGAATATTAGTAGCTTGATGTTGTTCCATAAACTCCTTAGGCTATCTTCAGGTTTGTTTGTTTGTTTGTTTTTTCTTTCTCTGATTGGATAAGTTCCTCTGCTGCCCTGTTTGAGTTCACTGATCCTTTCTTCTGCTTCATCTAGTCTGCTGTTGAACCATTCTAGTGTTTTTTTGTTTTTGTTTTTGTTTTAGTTATTGCATTTTTCAGTTCTGTGACTTCTGTTTGGTACTTTCTTATACCCTCTCTTTGTTGAGGTTCTCCTTGTATTTATCCATTTTTCTCCTGAGCTCAGTGAGCATCTCTTTGACCATGACTTTGTACTCTTTATCAAGTAAATTACTTATCTCTATGTTTTATATTGTTCTTTTATTTCAAGCATATGTCTCCATCTCTTCATTTTTCTTGACTCTCTGTTGAGAAAAAAAGAGCCACTTCTCCCAGTCTTGAAAGGTTGGCCTGTGTAGCAGATCAAATCTTGCTCAACCCTGCCTCAGCTCTTGGTTTTCTCTCAAAACGTTGTGATTGTCCATGCACCCTATATTATTTTTAATGCTCCCAGTAGCTGAGGGTGTGCTAAGACTACTTAGTGTCCCAAAGAGGAGGATCTCAGTCACTACCTAGAGTTAGGTAGATTGGAATCCAGACACTCATGCAGCAGCTATGCACCTAGAGTTAGGCAGATTAGAATCCAGGCACAGATAGAGCAGCTTTCAAAGAATGCAATAATATGCTGCAAGCATAAGTCCCACTGACCGCCATAGCCAGGTGATCTGAGGGTATCTCAGGTGGCAGTCACAAAAATTGGGGCTGCAGACTAGTATATACATTCTTTTCTTAGAGATAATGAAGAGCAATACTGAGGTAGAGAAAGAGCACAAATATGATATTCTCTGGCTTATGTTCTCTCATACTGCCTCTGTAGCCACTCTGGTGTGTGCCACACATGAAGCCTGAACCTTAGGCCAAAACTATAGGGTTATCTCCTTTACAGAAAACCTGGAGGGTATTTCAGTTTGCTGTCTGTGCCCTGAGACACAGCAGAATTATCTCTCTAATTCTTACAGTGCTGTGGGAATGCAAGTCCATTGGCCAGTAGTGCCACATAATAAAGGGTTATCCCTTGAGCAGTGGCTGTAAAAAGAACAGGGCACCAAATGTAAAAACTGGAAGCACTAGACATGCTGAAATGCTGGCAGTCTAGGAGCAGAGGGAAAATGTGAAGATGGCATCAGCCCCCCAAGGTTCAGGAAAGGTTTAAAGGTAGCCCTTATAGATGTGTGCTTAATGAAGAGGCCTGCCAATCAGGCTGCATCTATGTCGATAAGCTAATAGGCCTCTTTCATAGGAAGATCTAGTTCTTGGATCTGTTGCCTCTTGCTGTACCTCGGAGGGGTAGCTGTTAATAACTCTTTCTCCATTGGTTATAGTCTTGTGGGAACCCCTGAGCATAAGTCCCATTGGCCTCCAAAGCCAAATGATGTAGAGGTGTCCCTCAGTAGCAGTTGAAAATACAAGGGTATAAAATCCTTTCTTTATGATATCAGATGAAGTGAGGCAGAGGGAAAGTATACTAATTGTGTTCACCAGCCTCAGTTTCCTAAAAATATTTCTATAGGTCCCATAAATGTGCCAAACCAGAAGTCTGCTCCTCAGGCCATAGCTCCTGGTCAAGCAAATAGGCCTCTCTCTCAGAAAGATTAGGGGTGTGTTTCAGCCTGCTATTTGTGCAGTGCCTGGGGGTAGTAGATGGTAAACCATCTTTTTAATTGTTACAGTCCCATGGCACCCAGAAACACAAGCCGACTGGCCTTCAGAGCCAGGCAATCAAGAGATGTCCTCTGGGTTGCTGCTGCAAAAACTGGGTCACCAGATGTAAGACCAGAGCACCAGACATGTGTGGAGGCTACCCTTCAGGAGATACTGGCACCTTGGAGTGTAGCAGAGGGAACACATAAAAATGGTGCCCACTGACTAGAGCAAAGAAAGGGGGTGGGCAAAGTTAGTATCCACCAAAAAAAAGAAAAAAATTTTAAAAAGAGGTAGTTCTGCTGGCTTTAACAAAGCAAAAAGAGAAGAAAAAATGACACCCACCAGCCAGTGTCCCCAGAGTGTAACCTAGGAGGACACTACCCCTTAAAATGAAGTTTTAGAATTTGCAAATGAGTCTTTTTCACATCAAGTCTGGGTGCTTTGCAAAAGCTGCTTCTGCACTGGGCCCTGAGGCAGGTGAGTCTGCATGCACCCCTTTAGGAACCCCTTCTCTGCATACCACAGCACAATGGGTCTTGAGCACAGTGGGTCTTGTTGGCATGAGTCCTGTTAGTCTTCAAAACCAGATGTTTTGGGGGCTTATCTCTCAGGTGCCAATCTTAAAAGTTGGGGTTCTTGATATGATGTGCCTGATGAACTCTTTGTTTCTCAGGGACAAGCTCTAGGTTTTGGTTTTCTTCCCAAGTGTGTGTCACTGTGCTGGAGTGGTGCTTATTGTGACATAGGCTCCCAGCTTTTCCTACCTACTTTAATGTACTTTCCCTTTCATTTACATGATGTGAAGGGATCACTCCGCCAGTTCTTAGGTTCTTTTCAAAGGAAGTTGTTCCACCGTATAGCAGTTGATTTGGTGTGTCCATGGAAGGAGGTGAGTTCAGGAACTTCCTGGGTCACTATCTTGATCTGTGACCAGAATTTACTTGTTAAACCTTTCCCTGATACAGTGGGTTTCCCATGACTGCTGATCTCACCATATCCTTTCCAGGCTCTAACATGGATCACGAAATAATAATTAACTTAGAAAATCTCAACCGTGAGAGGAGTTTTTATTGACAAGGAACAGAAGGCATCAGGACCTTCTTCCTCATAAGTGCAAAGCACCTTTATTTTGCATCCCAACAGTACCATGTACCTGCATCCACTGATGTATACGTGGATTTCTAGACTGCATGTCATTGACATTATTCAGTCTCTAACTCTGTCATTTGATAAAGGGATTTTACACACTGCTTTTCTGCTTTCTCTCCAAGCATAGAAGTTAGCATTAACTTTGTGCATTTTAAAATTATCTCAGGAATGGTATCCTTTGTGTCTGATTTTTGCCATGGTAAATGTAACTATGGCTACGTGGAAGTTTGGGGCTCATCGCTATTTTAGCAACAAAATTTATATATTTCGTACTGCAAGTCAATTGTTTTGGACCAGAGAACCCATTCTCCTTTGGTTCATGATTATGCAAATTTTCCAAGGCTTTATCCCTCTATTTCAGAAAAGGTTTATAACACCACTCAAGAACAAAAAACAAATGGACTACTGCTACAACAATTATCCCATTTCTAGTTATTTATTATGCATCCTATTCACATTTTTTTCTTGGGCAAAACAATAACATTTGCATATTTGCTTGCTTCAGTCTATAAATATTCCTACTCAATATTAATATTGAAATATGTTTGCTACTTATGTTAGAAGTTATTAATTATAGAGTTTACTGTTTTTACCATTACTTTACATGTTGATAAACAGCTTTTGAGCCACCAAGTCACTTTTGTCCATAAGAGCTATCACAAAAACAGTGGTAACAATGTATTTGCAAATATAATGAATAAAAGTGATTCCATTACATGAAAATAGTAAGCAAGACAAAATAATCAATATAGTCTTTACAGTAGATGAGCATATTCAAAATTAAATGATTAAGACAGTTACCAGATTTGGGAGAAAAATCTCAATTCTCATATCTCAAAAATGGGCAGTATATGTGAATAAAACTATATAATCACACTTTGCTATAAAACTACCAAATTTCCTGCCAATTTTAAGATAAATAAATCACAACCAGGGACCCCAGCAGTATCCAGACCAAACTTTGATCAATACAGTGTGAAGAAGAACAGAGGAATAGCATGATTAAAAAACCCAACAACTTTAAAATGTCTATAAAATGAAATCTCCACTGTCAAATCTATGAAAGTGGTTAGTAGTAACAGTAACATCACCAAAGAATTTTTGTAATTCAAAAATTTGCATTCATCTAAGAAACACAAACTCGGACTTCATTTTGTGCTGGACAGAGGGACTGAAGGTAAATGATTAGCACTGTGACCTAATAACACATCAAGCACAGAAATTAATGTTTTGATTACATATTCTTCAGTGTAAATTATAGTTTGGAAGCTGAGTCTTATTTTAAAACCAAACCAAGTAGAGATCACTTAGTGCAGAACTTTAAAAGACACTTGGAGATCAGCTAATAAAAACTCTCCACTACTGTTACATATCTGTGTTTCTCTGCTTTTTTTTTT
>PISX010025235.1:0-16810 GCA_004024625.1 Mellivora capensis
TTGGAGCAAGGAGAAAGAAAATTGCACAATGACTTTCCATCATGAAGAATACAGTTCCAAAAACCGGAAACTCATTTAGGTTGAAAGAGTTGGAAAGAAGGGAAAATCTACATCCCTAGAAAAACTTAAATCCTTAGAAAAGTGCCAGTATAAATGGGAAAATTATAACTTGGTGGGTTTCTGAGGTATTTGTGTTTTTTCTTATTGTTAATGATCTTGGTATAAGGATGTTGTTACTTATTTTTGGTAAAATGAATTTTTTCTCTAATTCTCTCTAGAAAAAAAAGCAATAAATTACGTGAGAACCACACTTAGTCTTCCTATTGAGTTCCAACAGTGGTTTGTGTGCTCTAGCTTCATCCTTGTACAATTGCCTTATATTTTGTCAGCATAGAGTTGAATGTTTTCATACATGGATTTTTTTTAAAGAGTGTAATGTTCTTCCCTTTTTGAAAGCAGCTGTTTGCGAAAACCAGGAACATCACACCCAGTTATTTGCTGAAAACCTCAGTCTTTTATTCCATAATAAGAATTGAGTACAAAATGTACACAACAGATTCCCCTACCCCATGTGTTTACTATTAAATCCTTACATCCAAGAAATTTTAGATTTTACCCACAGACTTAGATTTTAGGGAAGCAAGTGGACAAGTATACCAATATAAATACTCAGAATTATTTAGCATAGCATGATTTTGAAACAAGCATGTTTCCAGTAAGAGCAGAAAGTTGTCAGCAAAATTTAGGACATCTAAGGATGCCTGGATGTCTTAGTCAGTTAAGCATCCGACTTGATTTCAGCTCAGGTCATGATTTCAGGGTTGTGGGATTGAGCCCTGTGTTGGGCTCTGTGCTGAGTATGGAGCCTGCTTGAGATTCTCTCTCCTTCTCCCTCTGCCCATCCCCACTCACACTCTCTTAAAAAAAAAAAAATCCATTCAGTGGAATACTATGCAGTTGTTAAGAATAATATGGCATTTTTGGGGGGGGGCACCTAGGTGGCTCAGTCATTAGGCAGCTGCCTTCAGCTCAGGTCATGATCCCAGGGTCCAGGGATCGAGCCCCATGTTGGGCTCCCTATTTGGCGGGAAGCCTGCTTCTCCCTCTCCCATTCGTCTTGCTTGTGCTTTTTCTCTGTCAAATAAATAAAATCTTAAAAAAATATATGGCACATTTTTATGTATGGACTTGTAAAAACCATGCTATTTTATAAGTGAGAAAATCAGGATACAGAATATTATAGTATGATTACATTTTACAAATGTCTGAAAATATTCACACACACACATCCATGCATATACTAAAAGTTCTAAAGTAACCAAACAAAAATTGAACTGTACTTTATTTATAACTGATATATATTTTATTTGTATATTAGAAATAAAAGAGTATCTTTTTAAAATAGTATGTAAATAATACTAAAATAAAATAGTAATTTATTTATCTCTTCAATCACTTACTAGGAAATATTTACTGATCATCCCATAGATGCTAGTCTCTGAGATAAATGGTATGAATTCATAGATGAAAAAGGTGCCATAAACAAGAAAATCAACAACTACAACAGAGTGTGGCTTAGATTTGGATGGCCAGTGTAGAAGGGTACTTAAAGAGCCCTGTTAAGCATCCCTTAACATCAACGGGGTCAAGAAAACTCTGTCCTCTGCTAAATCTGAAACTGCATCAGTAGTAGTCATGAAGATAAAGGAGCCTGCTTGGGATTCTCTCTCTCTTCCTGTCTCTCTCCCCCTCCCCCACCTCACATGCCCATTTTCTCTCTCTCTGTTAGGGAAAAATGTCGATAAAAAGCAAAAATGTGATTGATATGTCATTAGAAGATATGCCAATACCATATGATTTCATTCATATGTGACATTTAAGAAACAAGGCAAATAAGCAAAGGAAAAAAGAGAGTGAGAGAGCAGCAAACCAAGAAACAGAGAACAAACTGATGGTTACCAGAGGGGAGGTGGTTGGGAGGATGGGGGAAACAGGTGATGGGGATGAAGGAGGGCACTCATTGTCAGGAGCACTGGATGCTTTATGGAAGTGTGGAATGACTATATTATACACTTGAAACTAATATTCCAATGTATGTGAACTAACTGGAATTAAACAAAAACTTTTAAAAAAGGAAAAAAAGCAATGGAAAGCTTAAAGAGACTTTATGTTGAACAAAAGTAAATCATTGTAATTATCTTTGACAGCTTTTCTGATCAAGATAAATGACATCCATCATGTTGACTACCAAATAAAGAATTTGACTTAGATGTTATAAAAGACTTGTTAGAGAACCAGGATGAATGGCCATTTAGGAAATGTGCCAATGGACTGCTGTGTAAGTCTGAATGGAGTATTTCTTGCAGCTGGTTCTGATTCAGATTCAAACTCAGTTCTAATTCTTTGTGCATAGCTAACTCCGTAAGTGAAATTAAAAGATCAATCTGAAATAGGCATTATGATCTTTCAGTGGAGCTTTCCTAATCTAAGTACTATTTAGACATTACAGGATGTAAATAGGGGAAAGCCATTGGTTACCCACATGGCTCCTAAGTTTTCACTGTCACATGAAAGGCAGGCATGTTGATGGCAACACCACACTTTTTCAGTTCTTTTGGTCAAAATTCTTGGGGTCGTCATTGATTCCTCCCTTTCTCCCATATTGCATATGCAACTCTTTGGGAAATCCTATTTGTATTATTTTATTTTTCTAAGATTTATTTATTTATTTTAGAAAGAGAGAAAGAGAGAAAGAGTATGAGCAAGGGAGGGATTGAGAGAGGGAATCTTCAAGAAGACTCCCAGCTGAGCACAGAGACCATCATGGAGCTTGATCCCACAAACAGTGAGATCACAACCTGAGCCAAAACCAGGAGTTGGATGTCTAACTGACAGAGATATCCAAGAGCCCCTGTTAGTATCACTTTAAAAATAGGTATACTTCTGTTACAATCATCCTGATCAGAGTCCCCATCATCACATGACTATCCTGCCTTAGCCTCCTAACTCCCTTCACCTGTCCCAAGTATCTATTCTCAACTAGGTGACTAGGGTAAATCTTTTAATTCTAAGTCATATGATAACATTCCTTTATTCAAAATTCTCCAAGGGCTCTCTATCTCACTCAGAATAAGATCTGAACCATTTACAGTAGTCTATAGAAGGCTAACCATCTCCCACCACTGCCACCACTCTCCTTACCTCTCTGAATTGACTTTGACCCTTTCCCTACTTTTTAATCTCCTCCCATACTGACTATGCTGCTGTCCCTCAAGCACACCAAGTGTAGTCCTGTCTTGGGCCAGTTGCACCTAGTGGTTTCCTTTGTCTACATTAAATTCCTTCACCTTCTTCAAATCTCAGCCTTCTTAGTGAGTGACCTTCTTAGTGAGTCTTTCCCATAATAATTCAAAAACGTAATTCCTTCTCATATCTCCACTGTTGTATTTATTTTTCTTTTTGTCTATAAAATTTTTACCTTCTTACATACAATATTATTTATTTATTTGGCCTATTTCTTTTCCTGGGTATTAGTCTTTCCCCTTTCCAACAAGCCACATCTGGATATATGCTCTATATGAATAAGGAATTCATTCTCTGATATATTCCAAGTACTTAGTAAACCACTTATTACAATTTTTGAGTGGACTAATATGAGTCAAGTATGACTTTTTCTTAATCAGTTAGTGCCAGATATTGTAACTAGTATAATTACATTAATGTAATGTAATGTAATATCATTACAGTCTGCCCACTTCATTGAACAACTAATGCTATTTATTGATGCTAACATTTGGTTGGGAGTGACAGGAAAAGCCATGTAGCACTGCACCTTAAACCACTTTTTAGACATCATCAATTTAATTTTGAAATTAGTGACATCAATTATATCCTTTGGAACCTCCTTTCAAAAGTATTTACTAAAGAACAATGATTAGTTGAAATATTTCAGGTCTTGCACCCTTATAGGAATTGTCCTCAAAGTAGTTAAATAACTATTTCATTAATGGATAGAATGTGAATTGAATGAAGAATTGTTTCTATAAAGATGGAGTATTTGGAGAAAGTGAGTTGCTAATAAGAATTTTAAAAGATTAGCAAAAATCCTAAAAATCTAGGCAGCTCCTACATACAAATTACTTGAAAAATGTGTTCAAGCTCTGACTCTATTTAAAATAAATAAATAGGGGCGCCTGGGTGGCTCAGTGGGTTAAGCTTCTGCCTTCGGCTCAGGTCATGATCTCAGGGTCCTGGGATCGAGCCCCACATCGGGCTCTCTGCTCAGCAGGGAGCCTGCTTCTCCCTCTCTCTCTGCCTGCCTCTCTGTCTACTTGTGATCTCTCTCTCTGTCAAATAAATAAATAAAATATTTTAATTAATTAATTAATTAATTAAATGATAAACAATATCATAAATAATAATATATAATAAAATGATAATTAATAATATATAATAAAATAAATAAATAATAAATATAAAATAAAATAATAAATAAATAAAATAATAAAAATTAAACTGGTAATCTTAGACAATGCTTTATAGATGTAAGATGATTCAAGAATAAGGAGGCACAACTACAGTCAGTCAGTAAAACCAATTGAAAAAATTAACATTGGCCTTATCAGAAGATTGGAGAATTAATGTACATTTACATGTTTTCAATTATATATACTCTGTCACACAGATATTATTTTCTCAACCACCTGAGAGTTAAGAAATGACGTTCATTTTCTCCTAAATAGTTCCTTAAAACAGACAAGTATTTCCCGTTTCTTTGCATTTTCTAAAAATAATGACGTTCTCTTCCATAACCACAGTACAATTATGAAAATCGGGAGAAATTTACAATGCCAAGACATTAACATGAGAACAATACTCATATTTAATCTACAAACCTTAATCATATTTTGCTAACTTCCTCAATAATATCTTCTACAGCACAAGAAAAGCCCAGATCATGTGTTGCTTTAGTCATCTGGTTAAGTAAAGTCTACAGGTTTCTCCATTGTATAAATTTATGATTTTTCCTTTTGTGCTTAAGTAATTTATAGAAAAATACTTTGAGAATATGTAAATATTCTCTTCTCCCCACCACACCCCTGACTACCACCTGGTCTACTATCCAGTATTATTTTATATAGTTACCATGTCTTTTTGGTCTTCTTTAATCTGAAATAGTCCAGCAAGATTTCTTTGTCTTTGAATTTTTTAACAGTTTTGAAAAGTGCATGGCATTTATTTTAGAAAAGACCTCACAGTTCAGGTTTTTCTGATATTTAATAATTAACACCCAATTATGAATACATGCTATAATTTTTAAAGTCCAATCCATTTAATGGAGAAGCTCTTTCCAATAAAATTGTACTGTTTGTGTTTAATAATTATTTACCAGGATTTTATTATGATTATTTTGTCTTGTTTGTGCACTAATAAAAAATTTAATAACAATGAATTTGGAAAAATCAAAGTTAGACATTTAAAAAATTCTCCTCAGTGCATTATATCTTGGATGAGGAATGTCAATTTTCCCCTATTGATGGGTCAACACTGATCTTTTGGTTAAGGCTTCTGTGTATTCTGGAATCAAACAAATGTACTGGGAGACAGATTTTTCCACTATAAGAGTAGAGAATTATAACTATGGAATGAGAGAAGTTATAATGAATCCTGGGCTGTTGGATTAGAAATGGAGAGATCCTGTATTGCACGGAGCACTGTGTATTATATGTAGACAATGAATCTTGGAACACTACATCAAAAACTAACGATGTACTGTATGGTGATTAACATAACACAATAAAAATTTTATAAAAAAAGAAATGGAAAGATCAGTATAAATTCATAGTTTTTAAGAGAAAAAAAAGACATGGGTGTAGGGGAGCATGTCTGTGTATGTGTGTTTGTGTGCATGTAAGCAGCTCTGAGGGCTTAGACAGCTTAAAAGCAGTGACATCCTAGAAGCAATAAGCTCACTGAGAGTTGAGATCTTGGTCTCTAAATACCATCCTCCACAAAAAGAACCTGGGCACTTTAGGTAAATTGTTGATTCCAGCCTGGAGGAGAAAAGTCTGTAATTTTTATAAACTTCCACTTACTATTTTATCTTAATTTTTTATCTAGATGACAAAAATTCTTGTGAATTTAGTTTTCATTACAATTTTTATTAGTGTAGAAATAACCAAAACAATGTAATTACATTGAATGGTTGGTGTATAATTATTAAACAAAAAATACAATTTTATTAAAAACCTTCTCTTAATGAACAGAATTAGACTTTAAAAAATTATAGCATGTATTCATAATTAAAGTAAGTTACTGCAATCTACAGGATTCAGTATAAATTCTTTCATAATTTTTTATAGATTGAAGTACTGAGAAATCTTGTTCAGAAAGTTTTGGAAATATGAATGGAGAAAGTTTTGTTAATGCAATGCTATCTGATTTGTTGAACTTTTTGAGTTATGTACCCAAAATTATACAAGGAACTAGCATCAATTATCATTAATGATGATTCAGCTAACCTCTCTTATTAATATATCTTCAATTTTATTGAAATTGGGGCACCTGGGTGGCTTGGTCATTAGGCATCTGCCTTTGGCTCAGGTCATGATCCCAGGGTCCTGGGATTGAACCCCACATTGGGCTTCCTGCTTGGTGGGAAGCCTGCTTCTTCCTCTCCCATTCCTTCTGCTTGTGTTTCCTCTCTTGCTGTGTCTCTCTCTGTCAAATAAATGATTAAAATCTTCTAAAACAATTTTATTGAAAGCAAAGAAATGGAAATATTCTAACTTTCAAATGTATTTGTCATCTATAAGTAGAGTAAATCTCTTTCTAAACATATATCAATATGTCATTTTGTATTAATTGACACACTGGGGTTTATAACACCCCAGGCAAGTGCTTACCAATAAAGAGAAAAAAGATATATATCTTTCTTTTACAAAGAAAAGCAACTATGATAGGGGAGTTTGGAAAAGGGAAATTTTAGCCAGTTACATATGAAATTGGATCTAGACAATGATTCCCTTTATGCTATCTTTGTCAGCACAACCTTTAGAAATATCACCAAAGATACAGGTACTCAAGTCTGAAAACTACTGTACTTAATCTTATATAAGGTCCTTTTTTATTTCTAACATTTTATGAAATATAAACTTTAGGAAATTTGGCATAGCACAATATTTGCCAACCTCTGGTTAACAAGTCACTCGGATTTGTTACAGAAGCAAAACAGTTCACATCAGCAAATACAGTAACAGGATATTTCAATTCTGTTATTGAAAAAGTAAATTTTCTTAAACTATTTTACACTTTAAAAGAATGGTTTGGAAGCCTTCAAGATTGGAGCAAAGGGCCTCTAATGGATTTTGACCTGGCACATAGTTAACAATGATGAATTATGCATTATTTGGAGATGGACTAAATCATTCTAGGTACCAAAATTTTAAATTATAGCCATCAGTGATTGGAAAATTTTAGCTATGGATTTGTGTAAGGGTGACATAATCAGTCTCCTCTTTTTTTCTCTTAGTGTTTCCGTTTTTGTCTTGGTGATGGGAGGTGAAATAAACTGAAAATTGGGAGCATGCATCACATGGAGCACTGGGTGTTATGCACAAATAATGAATCATGGAACTAATGTTCATGTATCAAAAACCATATCAAAAACTAATGATGTATTGTATGATGACTAACATAACATAATAAAATAAAATAAATAGATAAGTAAGATAAATAAATAAATATTCTTTATGCATTAAAAAAAAGAAATTTTTAAAAATATAGATACTGGGGGTACCTGGGTGGCCCAGTGGGTTAAGCCTCTACCTTCAACTCAGATCATGATCTCAGGGTCCTGGGATTGAGCCCCGCATCAGGCTCTCTGCTCAGCGGGGAGCCTGATTCCCCCTCTCTCTCTGCCTGCCTCTCTGCTTACTTGTGATCTCTCTCTTTCCATCAAACAAATAAATAAAATCTTTAAAAAAAAAGTAGATACTGGCCAAAGGATTTTATTTACATAAATGTTTGTCAAGTTCCAAAGCTCAAGAGGCATTCATATTGGAAAGGAAGAACTAAAACTTCTATGTCACTATTTGCAGATGACATACTACTGTATATATAGAACACCCCATGGGACGCCTGGGTGGCTCAGTTGGTTAAGCGGCTGCCTTCGGCTCAGGTCATGATCCCAGCGTCCTGGGATCGAGTCCCACATCGGGCTCCTTGCTCGGCAGGGAGCCTGCTTCTCCGTCTGCCTCTGCCTGCCACCCTGTCTGCCTGTGTGCTCTCTCTCTCTCTGACAAATAATAAATAAAATCTTTATATATAAAAAAAAAGAACACCCTCAATCACCAAAAAGCTAGTAGAACTAAAAAATGAACTTAGTAAAGTCACAGGATATGAATTAACATACAGATATGCAGAAGTAAACAAGAGTGACACATATTTGTATCTTTTATACTGAATGAACAAAAAAATCAGCCTTATGTTATGAAGGATTATTGGGTAAGACAAGGAGTATCAACATGAAGGAACAGCATCCTGAGAAGTTAGATATTTTGTCATCCTCAGTAGGTTTCCACATGTTGTGGCCTTTATGAGCTGTGAACAAACAAACATGGAAGAGAGCATGATGGCATCAAATTATAATAGGAAGAGGTGAAATGACGCTTGGTGAGATTAGCGAGGTTTGTAGAACATTAAAAATGTTACATTGTAATTAAAATCTATATGGCAGGAAGTAAATAATGTAATTGACAGCATAGAAAAATAAATTTATAAGAGGAAGCTAAATCTGAGAAATTCTAGTTGATGACTGAGGAGAAGGACAAAAATGGTCTATAGAGGATGAAGCGTAGAAATACACCTAGGAAATAGAGGTCTTTTCTAAGTATCAACCACAATAGATGAGATAAAAGAAAATATGTATCAAATACGTAATTGGAGTAACAAAATGTTTCTAAGGAGAGAAAGATAATGAAATATGTAGATTAAAATGGATCACTGTATTTTAGGAAATAAATAATAAAAAGAGAATCACACATACTATTTCAGCAACATGTTTTAACTACGAGGGGAAAGATGGGTAACCTATATGCTAAAGGAACAGAACAACACTGAAGCCAGACTTATTTTCTGCAACAGGTGACAATGGATATAGAATAATATACTGTTAAAATATTTATGACCCAATAATTCTACTCAATCAACTCATCTGTCATGTGCAATGACAGCAGAATGTTTTAATTATTTAATGCATTAAGAAATGTGTGCTCATACACAATGCCCAAAATTATTTCAGGAATAAACAACAAAAGTGACTAATTAAGAAAGATATGGGAAAGCAGAACAGGAGGAAAGCAAGGGGAGACAGAAGAATATGTGTGTCAGCAGGACTACTGGGTAAGTCCTTCTGGAATCAGCGAAACTAAGCGTGAGAGGAAATGCTGAGTTTATTACTTAAGAGAATTTGTGGTTGAATTTTTCACCTCTTGCCATGCTATTTTTCCTTCCACAGTCCTCCTTCCCTGGCTACTGTCTCTAGGGTTAGCAAGGGAAGGAGAAAGTAAGCCTGAAGGGGAAGTAAATTTGGAAGGAATGAGGAAATGTAGTCAATGTGAGGACTATGACCTCTTCCTAAAGAGGGGAAAGGAAGTAAAAGTGGGCAACTCTGAATTACAGCAATCAAAATGAGGGTTACAATGTGTTCACAAAGGCTCATATGATTTGGAAAGCTATGACTTTGGGTTAAAGGACTGTTAATTTTCCATGTCAGTTTTCACTCTTAAGACTATGTTGTGGAACACTATTCAACTGACCTGACTTGAACATTACTGGTCCTTACCGAGACATGGTGGGCAGAAAAGGGATTGTAGTAAGAGTTGTGCAGGACATAGAACCAAGAGTAAGACCTTCAGGCTGTTCTAAGTCCTGAAGACATTATGGTGCTATTTCATATATATACTTTAAAATAAAATTTCAAGCTAGAGTAAGGAAGCCCGACAAGATGCTAGATTATTCCCCAACAATTACTACTTCAACGATTTGTTCTATATTTAGAAAAACTTCCCCCAATTGCATTGGTAAGATTTTACTGGGATTGTAGTCTAAATACTTTGTGTGTGTGTGTGTGTGTGTGTGTGTGTGTGTGCGCGCACCTTTATCTCTCTTGATTCCTATCAATGAAATTCAATATCCTTATTTAGCAAATCCCTGTTGCTTCTTACCTTTCTCCTCTGTAGGATTTCCTTGTTATTCTTCTACGGTCTTTTTATTTTTTTTTTAAGATTTTATTTACTTATTTGACAGAGAGAGAGAGAGATCACAAGTAGGCCGAGAGGGAGGGGGAAGCAGGCTTCCTGCTGAGCAGAGAGCCCGATGTGGGGCTCGATCCCAGGACCCTGAGATCATGACCTGAGCCGAAGGCAGAGGCTTAATCCACTGAGCCACCCAGGTGCCCCTCTTTTTATTCTTTTATGTTCTCATTTGATGCATCCTTTCCTCTTATGTACTTCCCACAATCTCTTTCTTTCAAATAGATCAGATTCCTGTTAGTTCATAACACATCTTGATTTAGTTTATTCAGCTTGCTTACCTCTTTCTTTACTCTTCTAGACCCACAAAAACTTGATTTACCAGAAAGGGTAACTCGTTTCCTTCCTTCTCTCTCTCTCTAGCCTTAGACTGCTCTATATCCATGTCTCAATGAGAGAGATGACAGTGAGTTGGCCTTATCCCATATTGATGCCCTTCCATATTATTTCTGCCTTGTAGAAATGCTGTTAAGGTTAAATGAGGCAATTATTATAAAGTGCTTACCACACTTACTGAGACAAATTAGATGAACATCAAAGTTTGGTCCCTTTGGTTTGGGACACCTGAATGGCTTAGTTGATTAAGCGTCTGCCTTAGGCTCAGGTCATGATCCTAGGGTCCTAAGATCAAGTGCCACATAGGGGTCCTTGCTTGGTCAGGAGGCTGCTTCTCCCCCTGCCTGTCTCTCCCCCTGCTTGTGCTCTCTTTCTCTCTCTGACAAATAAGTAAATAAAGTCTTTTCTGAAAAACCAAAGTCCCTTTGGTTTGGGACACCTGAATGGCTTAGTTGATTAAGCGTCTGCCTTAGGCTCAGGTCATGATCCTAGGGTCCTGAGATCAAGTGCCGCATAGGGGTCCTTGCTTGGTCAGGAGGCTGCTTCTCCCCCTGCCTATCTCTCCCCCTGCCTGTGCTCTCTTTTCTCTCTGACAAATAAGTAAATAAAGTCTTTTCTGAAAAAAAAAGTGTAGTTTTGGTTGTGTGCCACAGAGTGAGTTGGGAGAGACTGAGCTGAATATGAGCATTTCAAGCCACTGATTCTCATCCCAATTTTGTCTTATACCCACTGTACACATTGGGTTTAAGGCTCTATGGTAAAAATGGTAAAAAAAGAAAAAATATTACTTCTCTAGGGGAAGGGCTTAAAACTCACTTTTGCAACATCAATTATGAAAAAAATAGTCCAGCCATTTAAAAATTTTGAATATTTTGTTTCCTCACTTTCTTCTTTACCTTGTTGCATGTTTGGTGTCTAAAATAAAAATTTTAGGATCATATTGTTATTGCTGTTATGATTGCTAATTTTTCTTTAGGTTTTCCATTTCTATTTCAAGGATTATTTATTACATACACATAGTTTCATAACCCTAGTTAAAGCCATTCTTCAGACTTAATTCCCATGTTTAGTTGGTTTTACTGCTTCTAATAACCCCTTTAATATTTTTCCTAGATTCTTTCAACCTTTTTCTTCTTTATTGTGGCAAAATATATATAAGATGAGGTGTCCCATTTTAATGACTTTTTAAGGGTACAATCCAGTGCACAATTCATTTAAGTGTCTCACAGTGTTATGTAACCATAATCTCTATTTCAAAAAACTTTTCATCATTCCAAACAGAAACTGCCCTATTTGAGCCATGGCTCCCAGCAAGCACCCTGCTGCCCGAGTCACTTGTAACTTCCATTCTGCTTTCTATCTCTGTGAATTTGCCTAGTCTAGGTACCTTATATAAGTGAAATCATACAATATTGTTCATTTTTTTGGCCTATTTCACTTAGAATGATGATTTCAAGGCTCATCCATATCACAACTTCCTTTTTTGTGACTGAATAATATTCCACTGTATTTACATACCACAGTATTTTGACATACATTTTTTTTAATTTAGCATTTGGATGGACAATGTATATCACTTGGTTTAACTTTACCTATACTTAACTTAAAGACATCATATTCTCTTACTCCTATGTCAAATTTGGATTTTCATGTGTCAATCAAAGAGTTTGAGGTATTTCATTATTTTGTTCCCCACTAAGTACATTTAATCTTGTTTCCACCATCTTTGGCTACAGCTTTGTTTGTACACTTATTTGAACATTTTAAAACAGATTCCTTTTTTGCATTTAAATGTGTAGAAACTGGAACATTTGATACTATTGTTAAGACATGAAAGTTTCATGAAATTATAAGGAAATACACACACTGATTATACTAAAATAATGACTCTCAAGCCTCAGCTGGATATTTATTGCAATTAAACCACTTGATTCTGTGTGTGAAAGAAAATAGATGATTCAAAGGGATTATTTCCCCTCTCCCCATTTTCCCTGTTCCTTCCTTGAGAATTCTCTTTAAATAAGATATGAGCCTTGGAGAAGTAATCATCTTGCAACCATGAGGGCAAGGTCAAGAAAATAGCAGGAATTCAAATTAAATGTCCTCATGTTACTGAACCATTTCATAATTCTGGATTTGTCCATTTCTAGAGTTCCTATTATGTGTGAAAATTAAATGTCCTTATTAATTAAATAAAGTGAGACAGTAGGGTATCATGAAGATAAAGACCACATCATTCTATTTCCCCATCACTGTATGTGCAGAATCTAGCAATGGTAGATAGCAAATAAATATTTCTTGATAGAATGAATAGGCACAAAATGCTTAACATGTATTATAAAAGAGTCTGTCAAACAGGTAAAATGTAATTATGAATTTATGAACCTATAACATGTAAACTGCACATTGAAGTTTCATATTTATTTTTTAAAAGTACATTGTGTAGGGCACATCCCAGCTTATGGACTGATATATAAGAAGCTTAGAAGATATTACTCTTGTCCTTACAATAAGAAAAAAAAAATCAGCAAATCAACTCTTCTTAAAAGTCATCAGAGAATTGAAGTCACAGGGCAAATTTCTGTCCCCCAAACTAGAGTCTGACAGACAGTTACAGAGAATCACAGCTTACCAGAAGCAGAAGTCCAGAATCAAAAGCCAACAGTTGAAGCCAATATTAGCAGAAACACTTTAAACTGTTACCGATGAAATGCTCAAAGCTCAGTATGGACTAGTTTGAGAGTTAAAAAAAAAAAAAATCCAAGAATCACGTTTTAAAGCAGCTTTCTTGAACTTAAACTTAAGGACCCCTGTAGAAATCTTACTTTAAAGATCAAAGAAAAATCGTCCTGTGGTCATGACATGGGGAGGGGAAAAGTAACCATTTTGAAATATGCACAGAACTCTCTATTGTTGTTCACAAAGCCTGCTCTTTGGGGAGAGTTATTTTAACTCAAGCCTAATCTACTAGAGTTTTATTAAAGACCAAGTGGGTGGGGTGCCTCGGTGGCTCAGTGGGTTAAGCCTCTGCATTCAGCTCAGGTCATGATCTTAGGGTCCTGGGATTGAGCCCTGCATGGGACTCTCCGCTCAACGGGGAACCTGCTTTCCCCCGACTGCCTGCTGCCCTGCCTGCTTGTGATCTCTCTCTCTGTGTCAAATTTAAAAAAAAAAAAGAAAAAGGAAAAGAAAAAAAAAAACGTGACCTAAGTAAAAAGAAATATTCAACTCTACCTCCCTTTGTCTTCGATGCTGGGAAAGGGAAATACCAACTCAAGCTCACTAAAACACTAAGACCTAGTCATAGGACTGTAGAATGCTCCCCTTCTCCCCACACCTCGCCAGCACATCAGTAGGGCTCCTGTAGCATAATTGGGGATTACAGCTAAAATAATTGCAACCCTCAGAAGCCGGGATGGCAAAAACAGTTAAGAGCCCAACTCTCAGTTTCAGCTCAGGTCATGATCTGAGGGTCATGAGATGGAGCCCCACATCAGGCTACATGCTCAATGCAGAGTCTTCTTAAGACTCCCCCTTTCCCTTTTCCCCTCCTTACCACCATTTCACTAGAAATGAAGAAATATATCTTAAAAAAACCCAAACAACTGCAAGTCTCACACCCTAGTTTAGAAGTTTCTAAGAAAATCCAAAGGCAACAGGGAAGACAATGATAAGGACACTAGGGGAAATCTTAGCCTCCAACACTACAGCAAGCAGTAAACACGGCATAACACCTAGCCAGATAAACTTAAAGCTTCACCCTAAAGGTCTATCTACTTCAGTTCCTTTTATGCAATACATCTTGTCAAGCTTTCAACAACAACAAAAATTACAAGTCAAATTAAAAAGCAAGAAGTACAGTCTTAGAGATGAAGCCAGTCCTCAAGCCAGAGTCAGCTATGGCAGAAATTTCAGAATCATTAGACTGAAAATTAAAATAACTAGGAAAAAGATGCAAAGGCTGTAATGAAAAAGTGGGCGACATCAAGAATGGATGTGTAATATAAGACAAAAAAAAAAAAAACAATGTAAGACACAAGATGGAAATTCTAAGAAAAACTCAGAAGGGACTGTTAGAAATAAAAAACACTGTAACAGAAATGAAAAATGCCTTTGGCGGGTTCATCAGTACCAGATATGGCCAAGAAAATAATCATTGAGCTTGAAAATATGTCAGTAAGAACTTCCAAAACTGAAAAAAAGAAAAACATGGAACAAAATTTTTAAAATATCTAAATAAGTGGAGATATATTTCATGTTCATGGATAGGTAAACTCAATATTGTTAAGATATTGGTTCTTCAAAAATTGATCTATAAATCCAATGCAGTCCCAAATATCATCCCAGCAAGTAACTTTGTGAATATTATCTAGGTGATTCTACAGTGTATATGAAAAACCAAAAGATCCAGAATGGTCAGCACATAGTGAAAAAGAACAAAATCAGAAATGTGCAACCTACCAAGACTGAGTTAAGAAGAAATTGGAAGGGGAGATGAACCATGAGAGACCATGGACTCTGAAAAACAACCTGAGGGGTTTTTAAGGGTCTGGGGGTGGGAGGTTAGGGGAGCCAGGTGGTGGGTATTAAGGAGGGCACGTATTGCATGGAGCACTGGGTGTGGTTTAAAAACAATGAATACTGTTATGCTGAAATTAAAAAATTAATTAATTAATTAATTAACAAAAAAGAAGAAATAGACAATTTGAAAGACTGATAACAAATACAAAGATTGACGCAGTAATCAAAAACCTCCCAATAACAACAAAAGCCAAGGACAAAAAGCAAAAACTCCACAGGTGAATTGACCACATATTTAAAGAATTAATATAACTATGTCATAAACCATTCAAACTTCCAAACTCATTTTATAAGGCCAGTATCACCCTAATACAGACAAAGACACTCTAACAAAAGAAGACCACAGGGCAATATTTATAATGAACATATGTAAAAGCCCTCAACAAAATATTAACAAACAAATTCAACAGCACATTGAAAGGATCATGACCTTGTAGAATTTATCCATAGGATGGAAGGATGGTTCAATATATGCAGATCAGTCAATGTGTTACACCATAATAACAGAATAAAGGAGAAATATCACATGATCATCCTGCCAGATGCCAAAAATACCTCTGACAAAATTTAACACCCTTTTGTGATAAAAACTCCCAGCAAACTAGATATAAAAAGTACTATCATATGATCTCCCTGATATGAGGAAGTGGAGATGCAACATGCAACATTTCAAACTCAATTTGAAAAATCTGTTACCATGAAAAAATAAATTGTGTATTGATTCAATTGTACTGAATACATTTTCCTAAAGAGAAGTTTGATACGAGCAGTTAGAACTAACTCTGAATAAGCAATTTTTACTATATATTGCATTTCTTTTATGTTTTACAGTTTTCCCAATTTTAAAAAGAAAAACAAAAATTTTCCCTAAAAATATCTTTGAAGGAAAATTCTCCTTACTGGCATAGTCAGGTAACATTTGGTCAAAACTGTAAAGAAATTGGTTTCTGTAAAGCCCATGATGAATACTGTTTAATTTTCATGAAAATTTCAATGTAATTACCCTAATTTATAATTGGGGCAAATATGACTTAGGAAATAAAAATAAGGAGCAGCATTTTATTATCCGTGATTTCAGTTTACTAGACTGAAGTTTTGAAGGAAAATTTTTCAAGTTCTTTCTACTTCAATAAATAGTATGATGATGTACAAACAAACAAACAAAACCTCAGGGGTTGGGGGGGGTAGGAAAAGAAGAAAAGAAACAAGATGGGACGGGAGGGAGACAAACCATAAGTGACTCTTAATCTCACAAAATAAACTGAGGGTTGCTGGGGGGAGGGGGGTCGGAAAAGGGGGGTGGGGTAATGGACATTGGGGAGGGTATGTGCTATGGTTAGTGCTGTGAAGTGTGTAAACCTGGCGATTCACAGACATGTACCCCTGGGGATAAAAATACATTTTATGTTTATAAAAAATTAAAAACTTTTTTAAAAAGTACTTACCTAAAACAATAAAGGCCATATAGAAAAAAACTATATCTAACATCATAGTCAATGGTGAAAAGCTAAAAGCTATTAAGATCTGGAGTAGATAGATTTTATGAAGTTCATAAATGTTCCCTCTATCCCTATACTTTA
>PISX010025236.1:0-26496 GCA_004024625.1 Mellivora capensis
GCCGCCTCGCGCCGGGTGACAGCTCTCCCTGCGTGTGCAAACCCGGACACAGAGCTTGGAAAGGAAGCAGGAAGTGGGCAGCCCCCTGGTGGTGCCAGCCAAGGAACCCGCTGGAAGCAGGGGCTGGAGTTCGATTCCGGCTGATGGGCCTAACCGGACCCTTTCTTCTGTGTCTTCCCAGCCCAGACAGGGTGGGCTTCATGCAGGCCTGCGAGAGCGCCTATTCCAGCTGGAAGTTTTCCGGGGGCTTCCGCACGTGGGTCAAGATGTCCCTGGTGAAGACGAAGGAAGAGGACGGGCGGGAGGCGGTGGAGTTCCGGCAGGAGGTAGGTGGCCCTGGCTTTGCTGTCCCCTGCCGGCCGCCTCCTCCCTCGATTCGGGGGTGCACAGGAGCTTTGCAGAAGAGACGACCTTCAGAGTAGAAGGGACCCTGTGCCGGGAGGAGACGTGTTCCCCAGGCCCTTCCCTGGGCCACCATCGGTCCCCACCAAACACGTGGGCCAAGCACAGACGCCTGCATTTCGCAGAGCTGAGGACTCGGCCCACACAGCCTGGGTGCTCGGCCCTTGGAGGCTGCTGGCCGCGTGGGAGACGGGCGACTTGCAGGGAGGAGACGAGATGCGGAGGCCCCTGAAGGTTGTGCACACGATGATCCGTTGGGACGCATGGGGAGAAGTACCAGCTTTCTCCTTGTATTAATTTCTTTATCATCCTTTTTGCTATTTCTGAATATTTTGAAAGGCATGTCACGTTAGAACAGTAATAGTAATGTTACATCACTTTTGAAAAAGTCATATATATGGAGGGTATTTGCTTAAAACATGATCCTAATGGGAAGTGTGAGTGAAAGCTTCCCGCCTGCTGGCCTGGAGCCCGGAGGTGCCCCCGGAGTTTCCGGCCGCGGTCCCGGCGGTAGATGGGAGAGGACCCAGGGAAGAGGCCTGGCTGCGGGGTGGAGGGAGAGAGCATTTTGGTTGCCACAGCAGGGCTGTTTGTCAGTCACCACTGAAAGCAAGGCCGCACCCCTACCTTTGGGACCTCCACCTTGGCCGTGGCTGCCCCCTGCCTACATCCACACCCAGAGCCCGCCATCCTGTGTATCAGTGGCTGGGTGCTTGCAGAGGCAGCGAGGAGATGGGTCTGTTCTGGAAAACTCTGTTCCTCCTTGGAGATGTTCCACTGGGTTGGACTCTGTGGGGCAGCATCGGGAAGGGCCTGGGTTGGGCTAGAAGGACCGACTCCACCGACGTGACTGTCAGAAGCCAACGCCCCTTCCCTGTCCCTGGGACCTCAGGCTGCTCCAGATGAGACCTTTGGGAAGGGCTTAAAGCTGGTTTTCTTCAAGAGGACAGGCTTTCTGGGGCGCCCGGGTGGCTCAGTGGGTTAAGCCTCTGCCTTTGGCTTGGGTCATGATCTCAGTCAGGGTCCTGGGATCGAGTCCCGCATTGGGCTCTCTGCTCAGTGGGGAGCCCGCTTCCTCCCTCTCTCTCTGCCTGCCTCTCTGCGTGCTTGTGATCTCTGTCAAATGAATAAATAAAATCTTAAAAAAAAAAAAAAGAGGACAGGCTTTTTTCCTGTCCCAGGATGTGGCAACTCCCCTGGCAATGGGTCCTAAAAGTATTCCTAGTTTTCAGCTAACCGTCATGTTCTGGATTTTTAGTGCACACTTTTCTCCAAGAACCCCCAGGACCTTCCTCATCTGGCCCCACAGCAGCTGAGAAAAGGGTACCCGGTACCTTCCCCTTGCAGTTGGGTGCCACCTGTCTGCCCAGCTCCCCCGCAGGGGCCAAAGTCCCAGCGAACCTGTACATCTCAGCATGTCTGTGCCGTTCGTTATTGTCTAAACTGGAAGTCTTTCGGTGGGTGACGGAACTCTTTTGAACAAGAAAAACAAAGGTTTTTTTATAGTGTTTTAAAGTTTAAAATACTGAACATCTGTGTTGTCTCCTTTGGTCCCTCCCACACCCCGGTGATGTCGGCACTTTGCCCACAGTGGGGCGAGGGGCGAGAGCAGGGCGGACGCAGCCCTACGGCCGGGCCTGGGCCGCTGCCCTGGGACCTGTTTGCTCCCCGTGACAGCAGGCGGAGCGCTGAGGGATGGAGCACCAGGTCTGAGCAAGCCCGCCTGCTACACAGCCGCGCAGGTCTGGGGGGGCCGCACTTTGTCCCTGGAGACCTGAAGGGTTGAAATACTCTGCTTTTAAGATCAAGTCTTTGGAGATTTGAGGCTCTGTGGCTTCTAATTATGCCTAATGTGGTCCTTCGAGTATGGTTTAGCTCTGAGTCCGATGCCCAGGGACTGTTTGGTGATGACCCAGAATACCCACCGTGCGTCCCAGATCCTGTTCGTTTCCCCAGGGGGCTTCCGGAAGCCAGGGTGGTCTCGGCTCTGGTACCGGTCTCGGGATGTTGTTTATGAGATTTTTGGCTTTGTCCGTCCAGAAGGTGGTGTGAAGAGAGCCACGGTCCAAGGTCCCCTCACCGCCCCCTCCTTTCCTGCGATGCGGGCTAGGGAGGGGCGCGGAGGAGGTAATCCTGCTTTTCTCTCCTCCGTGCCCAGACCAGCGTGGTCAACTACATTGACCAGAGGCCAGCCGCCGAAAGGAGCGCTCAGTTGTTTTTTGTGGTCTTTGAATGGAAAGATCCTTTCATCCAGAAAGTCCAAGACGTGAGTATTAATTTGGGTCGCAAGAGCGGGTTCCCTGCCCCGGGGTACTCTGACTCCTCCATGCAGGCTGTCCTCATCTCCTTTCGTGGCACAAATTCGTTTGTCATTTATGACATTCGTGTTCTGTGTTTCAGTGGCCGTCACTAGCCAGTTGGCCCTGTGAAGGCGGGGCTCCATCTTTCGTTCGCGGTCATTTATTTACCATCCGGCGGGGTGCTTAGTGTAGAGTTCTTGCTTGGGAGTAATGTTAAGTGAATGAACCGAGCAGAAAGCATGGATTGCGTTAAGCTAATGTCTAGATTACAGCTTTTGGAATCCCTTTTTTTTTTTTAACGGAGTCTCTGTTGGATAATGATCCTTACTATTTGTTGTTGTCAGAGCAGAAAGGTACAAAGAAAAATTAACAGTGTGTCAATTAATGCCAGATTCTCAGACTCCGTCTTGGAGGGGCAGAATGATGGGACAGCTTTGCTAAAGGAACAGTCCAGGGAGACACCATCACCAGAGCCAGTCCCCAGGCCAGTGCTAGATAATTCCCCAGACGTCCTGATGTGGTCGTGTCTTCAGGGAAGTGCCTTCTGTGGCTGAGACCCGAGCGTGGAGGGTCTCTGTGACCGTAGCTGCTCCTAGTGTCCCACCCCGCGGGGCATCGAGGGCTGGCGGAGCCACGTGCGCAGGGCCACGTGCAGCTCAGGGCATGCGGGTTCCGGGTGGAGGAGCGAACGCCTTCGGCTCTGCGCGTCCGTTGCCTGGTGAGCCGTTTTCCACTTAGGCCGTTACTCAGTAGGAGGTGCCCATCGGCCGAGGAAAGGCCACACCTGAGAGGGGCCAGCCCTGAGCAGTGGCGGTGGGGGGGCGGGGGGAACCGTTTTGTACCCGGGAGCCCTGAGGCTCGCCTTTGTCCAAGGTCACCCCGCTCCGCTGACTTGGAGGTGCTGTGGTTCCCGTCCTGGGGACTCAGAAATGCAAGAGGAGACGTGAGCCTGGAAGGGTTTCGGCATTGAGTCAGAGCGGGGCTGGTAGCTGTGGAGGGACTCGTCGCAGACAGGAAGTGGCCGCCAGGGTTTTTGTGGGATGAAGGTCTCAGTTTTGGCTTCGTGGTCAGAGCGCGGAGCTCCAGGGGGCTGGGAATGGTCCGCACACCTGGGGAGCAGGAAAGCATCACAGGCCGGGGGCGTCCGAGGGCACAGCCTGGAGGCAGGAGTCCGGGACGTGGGACCGTCACTCCGTCACCAGACGGAGGGCAAGTTGGCGTAACTGGGATGGGAAGAAACAAGAGGAACTGACCTGATGGGAGAGGGTACAGTTCTGGGGGGACCTGGTCTCAGAGCAAGTTCACTTACTGTGGATGAGGCCAGAAATTTAAACCTCAGTACTGGGTATCTAATTTGTGCAGAGCTTTTTTAAGAAAAAGTGGTTTTTTTGTTTGTTTTTTCTTCGGGATCCATTTAGGGGAGGAAGGGATTAGTATTTTTCTTCGCCAACTTCAAGTCTGCACGCTATAGTCAGAGCGAAGTACAGCCACGGCAGCTTTAGGACACAGGCAGCGAGTCCATTTATATGACTTTTTTTCCTGCCCCTCCCGCAGTCTGGGGTGGGAGGCTCTTACGATGATGCTGGTATGACCTCGGAGGCAGAGGGGAAGCGCGCCGGTAAGCTCGTGTGTGTTGCTCTTTTCCAGATTATCACCGCCAATCCTTGGAACACAATCGCCCTTCTCTGTGGGGCCTTCCTGGCGTTGTTTAAAGCAGCAGAGTTTGCCAAACTGAGTGTGAAATGGATGATCAAAATTAGGAAGAGATACCTTAAAAAAAGAGGTCAGGCAGCAAACCACATAAGCTGAGGTGGCCTCGTGGCGTTGGTGGACCTGCCCCTGGCGATGGAAGTTCTCGTCATTTCTGTGTTGGTAAACGGAGCGGCCAGCAGCCCTGCGCTCACCTGCCACGGCCTCGCTGGGAGGACCAGCCTGCCAGACTGCGGCTTCTAACCTGGCCCCGGAAGAGGATGTTTAGAGCCTAGTGGAACAGATCCAGTGGATAACCTACAACCTATTTAAGTATTTAAATTATTAATGAACACTTTTGGACATACGAATAGGGATTGTGGAAGATGGAATTAGATAGGTCTCAGGTTTTCTGAAGGTTTGTGAAGCTGCCTTTCTTACTTGGTTTGGTGTGTAGTTAAGCTCTAACGGGATAATCCAGGCTCTACATTTCACCTTAGTCCTCCCCGCCAAGGTTTTTATAAAGTGGACAGAAGAGTGTGTGATTTTTTTCCCCCAAATCCTGAGGCTGCAGGTGTGCAGGTTCTGCCTTGAGCCCTCTGCACCCCGTACCCAAGGGCAGAATCCGTTGTCTCCGGCGCCACCTGCCAGTTCCATTATTCAGCCTCTGACACACTCTCTCATTTGTTAAAATTTTGAATGGGACTTTTGTAAAGCTTCTAGAAAGTAGTGCTAAGATATCTTGTGGGTTGACTAGCCACCTATGCATCTGGCTCGAATATCTGTTGATGCAGGTATGAGAGCGCAGTGATTAACATGCAGAAGCCCTGGGACGTGTACAGAGGAGGTGCCTACTCAGTGTATTTTGATGATTTTATTAACAGGTAAATAAAAGTTAGGTTAATGCAAAAGGAGTCAGTGTGCCAGTATGAGTCTGCTCGATCGGTAGGCACCAGTACGCTTTCATTCTGTGACCTCCACGTGAGTGGCCGTGTGAGCTTGGACTCCCCAGATGGATGATCTAGACTCCCAAGGTACGTCATGACTGCGTCCAAGGAAAGGCAGGTGGCCCAGTGCGGAAGAGTGACAGATGTACTCCCACGAATAAGCTGTGCTCTGTTCCAGTCCTGTCAAAGTACCCATCTGAGAAAGGGGCACTCAGCGTGACCTTCAGAGCCTTCAGCCTAGCTTTTGACAGAGGTGAGTACTCCGTATTTTTCACACGGTAGACGTGGGGTGATTTAAGGTTGTGGAAATTGCCTCCAGAGTTGCAAATTATTTACATGCCCTTTGCTTCTAAAGAGGACTTGGTAACACTTCCTGCATTTTGTAACCCGGCTTTAGGTAATTTAAAGAAGGAAAACTCAAATGTAGAAGTGGGGCATTCTTCTCTCATGTCTCACTCAGCAAGACACTTACTTGATTGAATTATTAAAGATAAACTTGTGCAGAGAAATATCCCCTAGTACTCTCTGCCACAGAAGCGTGCGCATTCACACGTGAGCCTAGATCTTGTCTCTCTGTAAAGTCTTTCTTGTAAGGCAAGTGCAGAGCCAGGCGTAGCTTACCTTAGCAACACTGGAAAACGTGTGTGTGTGTGTGTGTTACGGTACCTCTAGAGATGACACACTGCTTTAGTATTTAAGGAAATCTGCTCAAACGAACATTAAAGCTTGGAGCTGCATTTCCTGTATTGTGGAAAGTTGAGCGACTGCTTACATGTGCTTTAGAGTAAGCAGATAGTTAGGAAGTGAACATTTTTAGCTTGTCAACGAGAAAACCAGCCTGCCCGAAGGCAATGTGGCTGCTCTCCAGTGAAAGAAATCAACGTGCCACTAACATTTGGACCTAACCTTCACTTTCCGGAGAGGCAGGGGCTAGCCTGTCCGTCTGTGCTCTGCACGTGGTAGGCTGCCCCTGCCTTCCCGGGCTGCCCCCGGCGGGCAGCGCACTGGCTGGCTCGGGGCAGCCGGGAGGAGGCCGCTACTTGAGACGCTCGCACAGAGCCACGTACCGAAAGGAAGAGTTTCTCTGGGCGCCTCAGCAAGTGGGAGGAGTTGCTTTTACAGTGACCTTGGAATTGTGTGCAGGACCCAGACTGGAATTTTTCATGAATGCAAGAGAGTGGAAAGTTTACAATAATGTCTAATTTCTGACTCTGGCCACAATTTCTCTGAACCTCACCCAGGAAAGTGTTCATGATAGATTCTGAGATTTATCCTTGTGGTCTTGTTTTAATTGAAATGACATTTAAGGTAATTTGAGCCTGTTCTCTGAACACAGACATGAAAGATGAAAGGATACCCTAAAACTTAGAGTCTTATGCAGGTGTTCTGTGAAACCGATGTAGTCCGGCGGGAAGCTGTGGCGGTCGTGTGTGTCGCATGAACGTAAGGGCAGCAGGCTGCTTCGGGATGCCTCGGCTCGGAGCTGGAAAAAGCAAAGACAACATAGGCAAAATACAAACATAGACTTTATTAAATGCTGCTCAATCCCCCAGTGAAGATCTTTCATTACAAAACAGTTCTCCACACAACTGCAAGTCGAGATTGGAATGGTACTCGTAACAAAAGGTGTGAGAAATACTTGACCAAGTGAAAACATACAAGACCTTTCTATAGTCAAGCCTACTGCGTTTCCTTTAAATAAAGCCAGGCAGTGACAGTGAGCGCTCTGCGTCACCACATTGTGGGACTCAAAGCCTCCTTCCCTGGGGCAGGAGGGACCGGAGGACCGGAGGGACCTAAGGGCAGGGTGTGAGGACTGGAAAGGTCCTGCCTTCAGTCTTTGGGAGGAAGAGGAGGAATGAACTGAGAGGCAGGCTCGGTGCTCACCTGCGGTGCCTCCGTGAATCTGGGCTTGTCACTCTGGGGAGTTGCAGATGAAGGGGGATATTCATGAGGAACAACCTGAAGAATTTGGTTTACTTTCCCAGCTTTTATTTATATTTTGTGCTTTAAAAAGTCTGGAGATTTAAGTTTCTGCTCAAATTCCAGAGTGCAGTAATATCTCTAATGAAGGAAGGCTTAGGGCAGGTAACTCCCCCCACCATATTTCTGGGAGCAACAAAGGGAAGGGTAAGGATTACACCTTAGTTTTGTTTGAGGAAATAGTCTTTTTCCCAGGATGTAACTAAGGTCTGCAGCAATGTGAAAAGCACATTATAAAAGGGAAAAATATACAGAGCAGACTACTATCTCTATGTGCAACACAATCAAAAAAAGAATTCAAGTCATAATTCTTACCACTCCCATAATTATCTCACTCATATCATAGATGATAAAGTTCATTCATTTCTATGAAACTTGAGAAGTGACACAATAAATCCATGATTAGACAGAGGTTACAATATACTGTGGCCATGATACAGCACAGGGCTATATGTTTAGTCCGTATTTTTCATTTACAGTTGCCAGAAAAAAAGTCGGCCTTTTAATTATATTATACTGAGAGGTTTGTTTCATAATTTTTACATATTTCAAAAAAGTGTACAAAACTGCCTATCCAACAGAGGTGGTGGGCTTTTTTTATTCATCACTTGTATTGCTGAGAATACTGTGCATGTTGTAAGCACTGTTCTGCTTTTCCAGAGCTTTCTTTAGTTTTAGCTCCTCTAATTTTTTCCATAATTCTTCACGTTCCAATTCCTTCTTTTTCTCTCTGTAGATAAACCAAAATTTTTATAGTCAGAAACCTTTAAGGAACTTGCTGTTTGGCAGTTTCCTGGGGAGCATATTATTCACCCACCTTTCACTTAAATCCCTTTACTGAAGCTTTGAGGCCAATTACCTGGAGCACCTAATTATTCTGTCACTATCCTGAGTGACTAACACCTCTATGCATTACCTGTACCAGCTCAGAGTTGCTCCTTGCTTTCCCTACATGTTCTCGCATCCACGACTGCTAGTGTCATTTGTGCCTTATTACATTCACTTTCTCACCTAACCCTCTTACAACCAGTGGAGCTGTGAGGTCAGGCTGCAGCCACTTCTGGGTGGAATCATCTCTCTAGCCACTACTAACCAGTCAAAAAAACAAAATTCAAAATATTTTTTGTTTCAACTGTTTAATTTCAAATCTAAGAAACACTTCTGAATAACTTGGACCAAATTATTCTGAAGGACTATATGAACATCCTAAAGATGGTTTTGTAGATATGATGATGATTCTTAGTTATGTGAAATATACAAGTTTCATGTGGTTCTAATCATCTTTCTTTTTCCCCATTGGTGGGTTTCCTGAAGTTGAAACTAGATACCTAATTTCTTTTCCTGCGCAAAAGGTGCCTTTTTTTTTTTTTTTTTAAAGAGTTCTTGAGGGACACTGGGATGGCCCTGAAGAAGAGCTATCCTTGTTCTACCTGCCACAGGAAAACCCTGATTAGGAATTTATAAAAAGAGATCAGCTTTTCCAAACAATAGGTAATAAACTTCTTAGACGTAAATGGTAGCTATTATCCTCCAATGATGGGTGGGTGGAGGCAGAATGGTTACTGCCTGCCTGATGTTTGAAACAATCACTTTCTTCTCATTTATTTCATATATGAAGTTCTCCAGAAGAGGTGATCACTTACGCAGGCTTGTCAATGCTGCTATGTGTTACCATCTCTAAAATATTGACTGTTGCAAGGAACAAAATAGTCCTAGTTGAGCCAGAAGCAGACTACTATGTGAGCTCCCTCCAACCAAAAAAGAACTATGCTGAACTTTTAAGATACCACTTTGTTAAAATGGGCAACATAACCCTACCAAACATTGTGCAAAGAGCAGCTGAAGAGTAAAGCTCGCTGTGGAAGCCCATCTGGAGAAACGATTTTCATAAATACATAGGTCAAATTGTTTAAATTTGGCATGAATTGTATTTCATGCTGCAGGTGCTACCAGACTGATGAGCTCTAAGGCTCGGGATGAGAAACGGGATTTATGATCCACATTAAAACTGTGATCCAGCAGGGAAGCTTCTTTATTTGGAAAGGACTTAAAAGAGTTTGAGCATTACAATTTGAAAGTCTAGATATAACTGACTTAAACATTATAATTTTAAATTAGGCAAGATACCTTATTGGATTGAATCACATTCAACTAATCTAAAATGTATAGATAACTTGGTAATTAAAAATACCAAATACCTTTGTCTTTCAGCTTTGTATGAACTAGTAAGGTCATCAAAAAGCTTGCCATTCATTTCCATTAGGGTTTTCAGCACGTTGTATACCAGTGCTACGATGGTCCTAAAATGAAAATCAGCAGTGTTGCATCACAGGAAATGTAACATTATCATGCCTAAATGGTGGCTGATTCACTTAATCCATTTTAGAGATGATAAACTATGCAAGAGGTTTAATAATTTGCTCAAGGTCACACAGCCAGTGGTGACAGAGATGGTCTGATTTCAAAACTCATGTCTGCCTTATCAGATATTACACTTAAACTCTTAAAATGTCACTTTCATGTCTACTGTCTCAAGCTAACAGTATTAAAAGATGAGAATAGGGGCGCCTGGGTGGCTCAGTGGGTTAAAGCCTCTGCCTTCGGCTCAGGTCATGATCTCAGGGTCCTGGGATCGAGCCCCGCATCGGGCTCTCTGCTCAGCAGGGAGCCTGCTTCTCCCTCTCTCTCTCTGTCTGCCTCTCTGCCTACTTATAATCTCCGTCTGTCAAATAAAATCTTTAAAAAAAAAAAAAAGATGAGAATATAACTTGTAAGAAAAAAAAAGTAGGATAAGGGTTTTACAGAGGTTAGAATACATGCACAGTCTGAACATTGCTGATGTGACCTTAAGCGCTCCAGCCTCTCCCTGGGAGAGTGCTAACCCACGAGGTTTGTGCCGCCTCTGCAGAGGCTGGCTTGGTCTCCCCACCTGGGTTTGACCACACAGTAGTGTGAGATTAAATTGAAACCAAGAACTTAATAATTAACTGTATGTATATCAAGTACACAATAGAACAGCACTGTGATGTTAACCTTGGAATAAGTTCCAAATCTGTATAGGTTTCATGTATGAGTTAGATCGAAAGGAAAAAAGCACAAACACAAGAATAACACCATCAACACAAAAGACACTTACGGATTCCAGTGTTCTTTGGAGATTTTGTATAAACTGCCAAACATAATTGGCAGAATTTTATCAATGTTCTCCTCAATCAAACTAAGAATATATTCATTATTCCAGAAGTACAATGCCCTTTCTGCAACCTAAGAAGACATTTAGAAATGTCAAAACTCAGAGAAAAAAGAAATAATAGTATAAAAATGGCTTCACTGAAAATATCATACCTGAAAATGAGAACTGGATACACACTTGGATATCTGCTTAAAAAGGGGTTCTTCAATTTTTTTGAACTGTGTGGGTTCAATGACATCTAAGATTTCTTCAATTTCTCCTAAAAACATCACCTAGGTTAAAAAAATTTTTCTTTTAAGAAACAAATTACATGATGTTAACATAGAAAACTACAAATGAGAAGGTTACCCTACAAATTACACAGTGGACAAAATTAAGGTCTTGATTATATATACAATTTACTATAATGTTCAGCTTTCCCACCAAGTCTAATTCCCAAAAGACCACCACCTCGTGCTTGGTGGCAGTGACAATATAGCCAGCCCATAGAAGCATGTTTTTTTGTTTTAAGGATTTTATGTATTTGACAGAGAGAAGCGGGGGTGGGGGGATGGGGAGCAGAGAGAGAGAGAAGCAGGCTCCCCGCTGAACAGGGAGCCTGATGTGGGCTCAATCCCAGAACCTGGGATTATGACCTGAACCCATGGCAGACGTTTAACCGACTGAGCCACCCAGGCACCCCAAGAAGCATGATCTATAATTTAGCCCTAAGATTAAAAAATTTAATAAAATTGTGCTTTTTTTGTTGTTGAACAACCTACCTCTTTCTGACTGCATGTTTTTGGCCAAAATTTCAGCAACCCTCTGATCACCTGCAAAAAGGGAAAAGTTCAGCACAAATTAAGCAATGAAGTTGGTTAACCCCAGGGAATTTTTAGTAATTTTGATTATATAAGTATTCATTCTGAAGTAGATCAATATTATTTAATATCTAAGTGTATCCCCAGAATTCCTGCTCAGCTTTATACTTTTTAATAATCCAACAAATATTTATTGAGTACCTTTGTACCAGATACTGTTCTAGATGCTAGAAATACAGTGATGAACAAGACAGATGAGATCCCTCATTTTCCATTAAACTCAGATTATCCATTAAACATAGAAGTAATTTTAATAGTAAGAAAAGAAAGAAAAACACGATAATTAGTGAGGGAGATAAGTTATTTTAGGGAGAAACTAAGGAACAAAGAATTCCTGTTACTTAAAACCATCTTAAGCATCAGAGAGCTTCCCAATTTATTTCATAGCTAGCACCATCTTGATAACCAAAATACAAGGAAGGGATCATAAATTTAAGTGAACACAGTTGCAAAAGTTTGTTAAACCAAATGTTAACTATATATTAACAGAACACTACTACTTGTTCTCTTATACCTTATTCCAGAAATTCCAGTCCAACTCATTACAGTTTTAAGTTAAAAGGGAAAATTTTAAAATCTTTAAAAATATTTCATATCTACTTGACTAGCAAAAATGTTAAAGCTTAATATTGAGCATTAGCCTGGGTGAGGGAAAAGGCATCTTCAGACTCTGGATTGGAATATTAGATTGTTCAAACTTTTTGGAAGGCAGCTTGGAATATGTAAAAATTTCAATGTACAGGGGCGCCTGGGTGGCTCAGTGGGTTAAGCCTCTGCCTTGAGCTCAGGTCATGGTCTCAGGGTCCTGGGATAGGGCCCCGTGTCAGGCTCTCTGCTCAGCAGGGAGCCTGCTTCCCCCTCTCTCTTTGCCTTCTTGTGATCTCTCTGTCAAGTGAATAAATAAAATCTTAAAAAAAATTTTTTTTCAATGTACTTTTGACCCAGCAACATGGTTTTAATTTTAATGATTTTTAAACATTTATATACATGGACACCTGGCTGGCTCAGTCGGTACAGCATGCAACTCTTAACCTTAGGGTCATGAGTTTCAGATCACCTAAAAGTTTTTTAAAATTAAATACTTAAAATCCATATACAGTTTTGTGGTTTTTTTGGTGCGCTGTCCCGAGGGCTTTTATACACACAGAGATTTTTGTTGTTGTTACCAGCACCACAGATAGGACACAGAAAAATTCCAACATCCTAAACATCCCCTCACCCAGCAATATGTTTTAACTACTCATGTGTCCATTAATAAAGATTCAGTGTGTTATGGTAATCCATATAATGGAATTTGATGTTACCAGTGAAAACAATGAAACATTAAAGTGGAAAGGTAGCTACATTGTGGAAAAACCTCATTAGCACTGTCCCACTGTTTAACCTACACACACATATATATGCATACAAAAAATTTCTAGGAATATATTCACCAAAGATGGTTATCTTTTAGGGGACAAGATTTTAAGGAATTTCCTCCAACTTGCACTTTATGCTTTTATATTGTGTGAACCAAATTAACACAAATTATTTTCATAAACAGAAGTAATAATAGTCTTTTTCATTTTAGAAAATAAAATAATTTCAATTGAAGATATAGGTACACAAGATATAGGTACCTATATCTTATTTATAATTTTTAAGAAGCTTTGATACAAATACCAGGTTTCTAGAGAATGAGTATGAAGGCTGAAACAAGTATCATGGCTATAATTTGGGTGCTGAATGGTCTATGGTAGACACTGCAGAGATCTGTTTATCTACAGGTTTTATGAATTGAAAACTTTTCCTTTGTCAACTTGGACATTTACCTTCTTACCTTCTCATCCTGTTTCTATTTCCGTTAACAGCTCACCTAAGAGAGACCATTATCCCTCTCCCCAGTCTACTCTTTAAAAAGAAATCACCTATCTTCTCCCCTATCCACCCCATATTAATTTATATTTAAATTACATCTATCTACAATTCAGTTATGAACCATGACTTATTATGTTATGGGTTTTATCTTAATTCTGAGGAGAGGCACCATGGATTTAATTCACTTTAGTGAATTCAAGTTTTAATTCAGTTGAATTAATTTAGTGAATTAAGGTTTTAATTCACTTTAGAGGTTTATGTGGTTTCATGTAAGTACTAGGCTTCTAATTCTCCTGATTTGTCTTTAGAAACTGGTTTTTTAGCTGTTTCCAGAAAGATCTGCAAGTCTAAAAGTTCAAAAACTCTTAAGTATTAGGGAGTGAAGAAATATGTTCCTTTACAGGAAGTTCAAGTCAGAGGAAGAATACTAAGTTCATAATCTTTTCAAGCATGACTAGGGATAGCCTAAGTAACTTCATAATAAAGAAAACCTTATTTAAATCCTTCAAATCCTTTGCTATTCTTCAAGAACTCTTAGTTTAAATATTTAGATTTAGGATGCCTTGAAAACATTCACTCAAAATACTTCATCAATGTTAAAAGATTGTTTTGTCTGCTTCATACTTTTCTATTTTCTCCCTTTTTCCTTTTTTTTTCTTGGATCTTCAGTGTTCATAATAACATTTTTATTCTCTCCTGAATCTTCTCATTGCAGGCAAATAGCAGAATTCAAAGACTGAATTGCTATGTTGATTCATAAACAACCTTTATCCCAAGACTACATCTTGATCGCCAAAGGCAAGGAAATGTTTTCAACCCCTATCATATGGTTTATCATTGTTAAGAGGGAAAATCCTATTTCTAAAAACAAAACAAAACTCCAAAGACCCTCACAGTATGTTTTAATTTTTAAAAAAGGTGAATGAAGGGGTGCCTGGGTGGCTCAGTTGGTTGGGTATCCAACTCGTGCACAGGACTGGAGCCCCACTTAGGGCTCTGTGCTCAGTGGGGAATCTGATTGGGATTCTCTCCCTATCTCTCTGCCCCTCCCCAAGCTCATATATGCACTCTCTCTCTAAAAATAAATCTTTTAAAAAAGTGAATGAAGAATAAAAGTGAAGTGAAGATAATATGCATATAAAATTTCACTGTAGTCATTGGATCCTGTCATCACACATTTCAACTATGACATTTTAATATTAATCTATATTTAAGTTATTCAAGACACAACTTCTAACTTGTGAGGATTCCCCCTCCCAACACTGTTCTTTGAATGCAGATTAATTTAACATTCCTTCTAAATGATTTCAAAGTTAGCACTCCTACAGTTTGACAACTTTACAAGGGCATAAAGAAAGCTACAACAAAATGCTACAATGCAGATTAGAGATATAAAAAGAAATAGACCACTTACTGGTTCTGTTAGTGTAGTATCCTTCTCCAGGAACTGTACGACACAGTAGGCTAGCTAAAATGTAAGGGACAGTTAATAAATACTACTGAATGAAACAATAGTGATACAGGATTTTTATATTTAGTTAACAAAAATGACTACATCATTTTAATAAAGTTTACTCTGTATCTTCATACATAAACATGTATATACTCACAACTATGTGACGTTTAACCTTGAAACTAACTTTTAGGTAAAAAAAAAAAAAAAAAAAAGATGTTCTTTTTTCAGTAGTTAACCTTCTGAATGTAAAATTAAGTGAAACATAGGACTAAAGCTAACATTCTAGTTTCAAAGTCAGGGCCCAGACCATAAAAGAGGAAAACTTGGTATTATCTCTCTTATATTTATACTTAAAGTGTACTGAGCTTATTTAATAAAGCTAAATATCATAATACTTTTAAGTTATAATGAAAATTTGCCCTGAGTAATTTATAAAGCAAATTGTTTAATTATACCTACAATTCCTTCCTCAATATTTCTCCATTTCTCTGCCTTTATATCAGCGTCTGAAACAATATTCATTTGATTTGAAATGTCTGAAACTTACCTGAGCATGAAACAAAGCTAATCCTTTTGCAGTATGCATAGGAATAAGAACCTTCATTAGAAATTGTTTATGTTCTGCTTTCAGTGGCAATGCAAAGCCATTGATAATACTGGAGGGAAAAAAAGGCAGGGGGAAGGGTTAAGTAGTTACTACTTTATTTCCAAAAATTATATCCATGAGTATATAAGGAACAGGGTTCTGCTTCAATCCTGGTATTGAATGACTTACCCATCTTCAAACTAGTCTGGTTCCTCTAAGTCATTCAATGATCCCAAAAGAGAACTGGGACTGCCAATTAAAGTCCCACTAAATAATTTCTGTCTTTATTTTCTATAAAGCCCATCATTTCATACATTATTGCCTTTATTCTCCTACATAAAGCCACAGGGAAATCAGTATCACAATGCTGTTAAAACTTCCAATATTTTCTGAAGCAAAAAATATTTTCTGAACTCTGAAGTGTCCCTCCTTTGCTGAAAAATCTGAAATTAAGTATTTTCTCCATAATCATTCTCTAACTATAAATAAAACTAACATATAAATAGAGAGGGCCTCATCTTCTCAAGTTAATACTGCTGTGTGACGAATAAGGAAGGCAAATGTTCACGTAAACTAAAAGGCTCTGAAAAGAACAGATAGAGTAGGAATGGCCTATCAATGTCTCAACAAGAATTCTTATAAGTTTATCAAAGATTCATTATAGTTTACTTCATTTCTTCCCAATCAGATCCTATAAATTTCTGAGGCAGTCTGGTAAGATCAGGCATAAAACATGCCACAGCTTCAAAAGCAGGCAGCCTATTCTAAAACAGATGTCTTGCATGGCAAGTACTTTAATATGCTGACCGCTTAAAAGCTATAAAAAGAATTCAGTTGAGAAACTATGTCTTGTGCTCTATATTTAAACTCTAAAATACAAAATAATTTCTCCAACCCCAGCTAGGATTCTAATACATAAAACATTCAAAATTATCTCTTTAAAAACAAAAAAACTGACTTACCTTCCTAATATTTCAAGGAGTTCAGCAACACCATTGAAATGTTCTGTTTCATATATAAACCTGAATTTAAAATAAAGATAAGATATAATAAAAACTCAAACATTAGTAAACTAAACTAAGAGAAGAGGCAGGAAGGTCAAGAAATCAGTCCTAAGGGCAACTATAAAAAACATACAAGCATGCTTCAGGAATTCTTTGTAACTGTTTTGTCCCAAATTAGTGACTTCTTTCACTAAAACTAGCCATAATAATAGTGGAATATTAGTTCACCTGGACTATTTTATTTTGCTTGAAAATTTAAAAGAAAGATGGGTTTTCTCAAGGAAATACTTTTCAAAATAGGAAACTTCCACCCATAGGAAAATCCAAGAGAAAAGGACCCATATATCATAAACACATTTTTATTCATAGCTTTGCAAAACCTAAACTATACAGGCTGCCTAGCTTTCCAAGATTAGGCTTGCTGTTAAAGCAGGAAGTCAAAAACTCAAATGAGTACAGGACAGGGAAGGTGTTAAATGAGTAAAGTAGACTAGGAGAGGAGGACAGAGACCTGCAGAAAGATGCTCTCTCCAGAGGAGACAGCTGTTACTGGTTTCTAGTTGTTACAACACGGGAATGCCAGCCTAATTCTGCCAGATTTCCGATTAACACAAACAAACCAAACCTGAAATGTGGATATATTAAATGTGGATATATTAATCTCATCAGAAGCAACTAAACACAGTATCATTTATAAAGGAGTCAAAATACAGGCTCCATATAAATTTAGCTTTGTCAGAAAAACAAATGAAAGTACTTTCAAGATCAAATGATTTTAACAGTATTTATACATTTTTTAAAAAAGATTTTATTTATTTGACAGACAGAAATCACAAGTAGGCAGAGAGGCAGGCAGAGAGAGAGGAGGAAGCAGGCTCCCTGCTGAGCAGAGAGCCTGATGCGGGGCTCAATCCCAGGACCCCGGGATCATGACCTGAGCCGAAGGCAGAGGCTTTAACCCACTGAGCCACCCAGGCGCCCCTATTTATACATATTTTTTAAACAAAAAGCTCAAATAGGTAACTAGACAAATTCAATAAATTTTAAATATGAACATTGGTATTACCTATTAAAAACAGTCTTCATTAAATGAGAAGTAGGTTGCAAGTTTCTAAAAAGTTACATGCAATCAAATGACACCCACAAAATGACTCAAATACTAATAAGGTTAACAGAGTTCAGATACTAAAAGTTAATCTAAAGGAACTGAAATAAAAACACATGGAGGGGGGAAAAAGTGCTATATATGAACATAGGACCAGTTTACCTGAGGAAAATGTTGTTAATTTGTTTTCTGATGAATGCTCTTAATCCAAGAAATTTCCCATAAATTCGGTGCAGAACAGTCTTCAGGAAGTCACGTTCTCTGGGATCTTCACTATCAAAAAGCTCCAGGAGCTTTAAAAAAAATCTGAGAAATTACTTTTTAAAAATAATTGAGCTAAAACTTCACTTTATTCTAATTTGATTTAGAGATAATCCATGAAATCTTAAAAAAATTTTTTTAAAGATTCTGCCTTAGGTTGATTTTATTCTTGATAAATATTGAGGCTAAAGAAATCAAAGGAGTATATTTTTTCACTTCATTTCAAAAAACAATATAATATAAACTCTTCAAAAAATGGGATTTTTTTTTTTTTTGCCTTGCCACTCATCCTAAAATTCTATCCTATTCTTGACGACTAACCATGGCTCATAATTTTAGAGTATTGAAATTTGAGATTTTTCATGCTAATAATTTAAAACTACATACAAAGATTTAAGCTTGCAAACTGCAAGTCATTTTTAAATAAATACATATGTGCAAATGAGTATTTATGGTTTACTAGAAAGAACAAACCAAAGCTCTTTTGTGATTTTACACTAAAAATCAAGCCTGCAGATCAAAAAATGGTATTACTAATTTTAAATAAAACACTAGATTTTCTTAGGAAAAATTTTAAAATACTTCCTATCTATAGAATGTAATTTCATATATGAAGTCATCAAGAAATTCTATGTTCTGTACTTTGATATTGATAATTTTAGTCAAGATGGCAAGCTCGGAACCTCATCAAAGTTCTTTTCCCATTCTATCTTGAATTATATGTAATTGTTTACATATGCATCTCTTCTACTAGAGTATTTTTTGAGGGTGGTGATGACTTTAGTTATATTTATATACCCCTAAACAAATGTCTGGTTTATATTTTGTACTCTTTGTTCACTAGGTTATTAAAATCCTGAATGAGGCTCCAGCCAAAAATATCCAGAGTGTAAGAATTTATGTTTATATACCTAATAATTTCAGTTCAAATTATTCTATATGTGCTGCCGAAGCGAGCACTCAGTTCAAATTATTCTAATTAAAAATGGCTAACCTACTCACTTGAGACACTCAGATCCAAGTTTCTGATATAGGGTTTACTTAGAAGATAAGCTTTCAAAATTAATAAAAGGGGCCCTTCATTGTTAAGGCTGACATGTTTAATTCAAGAACAAATATAATCTAGTATAAGGTGATCCTCAGGAAAAAAATCTAGAGAACAGCTGATAGCCAAGTTTCAAATCTATTTAAAGAAACCTATTCTGAAGTATTAATTTAAATAAAATAATCTATTTAGAAATATAAATAGATATAAATTCATGTAATCAAACACACACAAACCTAGTCCTCAGTAAATTGTTTCTCATTCTGGCTATTATATCTAACTGCTTTTAAGGGTAATTAATAACCTCTGAGCTTTTTCATCATTGATAAAATGAGGAAGGTTAAAGCTAATCTTGTTGGGGCACCTGGGTGGCTCAGTGGGTTAAGCCTCTGTCTTCAGCTTGGGTCATGGCCTCAGGATCCCATGATTGAGCCCCACATTGGGCTCTCAGCTCAGCAGGGAGTCTGCTTCCCCCTCTCTGTCTCTGCCTGCCTCTCTGCCTACTCTCTATCAAATAAATAAATCAATAAATCTTTTAAAAAAATTAGTCTTGTTTTTATTTAAATGAAGGTAATATCATAGTCTAGTTCTAATCCTAATTCTCCTAGCTACTAGCTGTGTGGAATTAGACATGGTCTAGTTCTTTATATAAAAGCATATAAGGACAGTGCCTGGCACATAAAATATGCCCTCAATAATTCTTAGCTTCCTTTTTTCTTCTGAAATCCTGTGACTTGAATATAACTTGGAATTACACAAGTGTTTTTTCTCTTGAAACGATGAGTATCCACATTTATACTTAAGGTTTTTTTTCCTGTACTTCTAAGTCTTAAAATTACCATGTAATCAAATAATTTCAAAATATAAAACCTGAGAATTCTCTTATATACAAAAGTAACATAATAATAACTAAGAGAAGTGATGTATGAAAGCAGTCATCTAAACTGCTAAGAACAAATTATTGGGCTTTAGCTTCTCAGGTAATTCAGATATTTAAAGAAGGTAGAAAATGGGTCTCACTCTACCAGTTTTCTTCCTGTTCCCCCTCAAACCCGTGGAATAATCCAGCAGCAGAAATACCTCAAGCTCCAGACTGAAGAAGCACTAAGGCAACTGTTCCTCTCAACCTTCTATCTTAAACACAATTTAATATTGTGTATCATAGAGTTCCTCAATATACTATATTCCTTCTGTAGCACATAAGAGCTACAAAAGGAAATAAATATGTATTCATTTGCAATTACCAAAATAACAAAGCTCCATCTAATCTTACTTTTACCTGTGATTGAAATGTAAATTTTACTGTTAGCACACACCTAATATTTCTTCGTAATTTATGAGGAGCTGTTTGAATGGGTGAAGGACGTATCTTGACAATATTCTCCATTAATCAGTACACACACAGCAACTAGTAAGAATACTTTATGTGAGGCCCGAGGTAGTTATAAATGACCAAAAATGAATTCCAAATATGTGGGACTCATGTTTGTAGAATCTTTATCATACACTGGTGGTTAAGAGGGTAGGAAAGGTCCTAGCGATCTTAATCCCAGCCTTAGCACTGGGTTCATCACCACCTTCTCACTCATCTTCTCTTTCTTGAAAATGCAAGTAACTCTCGAAGAAGAGAGTATCAAATTCCTAATGAGACCTTACATACTGAGATAAATTTCCAGAGGAAAAAAATGAACCTAGAAAGATCTGGTCTCCTTCACAATCTTGTATAAGGTCCAGCCAATTCCCCATAATTAAAAAGAGGCTGTTTTACAATGTTGAAAAGATTTTGAAAATAAAAATGAACACATTCTGAGAAATTAATTTTCAGTATGTAGATTCCAAAAAATAATAGCTAGTAACCAATTTTTAAAATAAAAGAAGGGGGAGCCTGGGTGGTTCAGTCATTTGAGCAGCTGATTCTTGACTTTAGCTCAGGTACTGATCCATGATCTCAGGGGGCGGAGCCCTGTGTCAGACTTAGTGATCATCAGGGAGTCTGTCTGAGCCTCCCTCTCCTGTTCCTCCCCTGCTTGTGTGTGCGTGCTCTCTCAAATAAGTCTTAAAAAAAAAAAAAAAAAGAATAAATAAAAGAAGGTATCACACTATGTTTCACTATCTCCTTTTCTTCTTAAAGATCCCATTTATCTATGGCTTAGGAACTGGGTGGCTAGAATGCCTAAGGTGGAAAGGGGAAAGGAAAAAGGAAAGGTCACTGGTAATTAATAACAGGAAAGGAGCCTAACCCCAAACTCCCAACAATGATTCCATTTCCACTTTTCCTCTGTCATTTCAAAGTCACAATGCTTAAAACATATGTCAAAGTTCAAGTTCAAAGACTTAAAAATTTTTAAAAGAAGGCTTCTTGCCTTTAAATTGAATGGTCGTACCAAATTTTTTCAGATTGTGCTGAAAGGCTCGCTTTCTGGTCTTTATAAGTAACTATGAGAATTCAGTATTGGATAAGGTAATTCAACTGACTTCATTAGAAACTCACTCTTGATTAAAATACTCTGATGTTGTCAAAGCTACTTGTTGTTAAATGCTGTTAAAGTGAAATAAGCCATTTAAGTTCTGAAAGACTATTTTAATCACAAATTAATAAATCATTGCTAAGATGAATATAAGAAAATTTAAAACATTAAGAATTCCTTACCTGTTGAACAAATTTCTGATCAATGTATCGCTTTGCAATGCTAGGCTGGAAATCAGGGCTCTCCAAAAATCTCAAGAAGAATTCATACACCAACTATGAAAGAAAGTCAAAGAGAAGCTAAGATGATAACTATAAAAATTTACCCTAATTTATCCCTTCATACCAAACATACCTCCCCTACCACCCTAGGAGGGAGATTTTCAACCTCATTAGAAAATGTGATGAGTGGGGCGCCTGGTGGCTCAGTGGGTTAAAGCCTCTGCTTTCGGCTCAGGTCATGATCCCAGTGTTCTGGAATCGAGCCCCACATCGGGCTCTCTGCTCCGCGGAGAGCCTGCTTCCTCCTCTCTCTCCCTGCCTGCCTCTCTTGCCCACTTGTAATCTTTGTCTATCAAATAAATAAATAAAAAATCTTAAAAAAAAAAAAAAGGAAAATGTGATGAGTCGGTAAGATTTTTAAAAACTAAATATATATTCACAATTTGGCCTCCTAAGCTAGTACATTTGGGGATTTAGTGCTTTATATCACTTGTTGAAAATGAAATTATAGGAGCTAGAAAGTAAAAATGACACCTTTAAAATATTTAACTAGGAAAGACTATTTTGCAGTCCATACTCACGGGGAATGTGTTCTTTCTCCATTGGACTCCCAACCCACCTCAATTTAATATCCAGAGTTCTTTAAATACAGGGTCAGAAACCTCCATATAAGAATAAACTGCATTGTAAGGGGAAGTGTATCAGTAAATATAAAAACAAAAAACTTCATATCTTTCTATAAAACTATAGTTAGGAAAAAATTAAATCAAAACCAGCACACCTTATTTACATTTAGGAAGTAATGAACTAAATTATTTAAGTTCAGGGTTCAGGAATGAATGTTTGTTTATCACAGTGAATACACTAGAAGTCACAGCAGGATGTCTACTTAAGCACCAGCATCTTGGGGCAGCAGGGTGGCTAAAGTTAAGCTTCGGATTCTTAGTTTCAGCTCAGGTTATAAGCACAGGGTCGTGAGACTGAGCCCCTCACTGGGCTCTATGGGTGTGGAGCCTGTTAACCTCCCCCCACCTCCCTTCTCTTAAAAAAAAAAAAATTTTTTTTTAAATATATATCACATTTAAATATATGTAAACATATATACATTAATACCTATATATATATGAGTGTCAGGCATCTTAAAAGTAACAGGAAATGTTCATTTGTGGTCACAAGTGAGAATTAAAAATAAGATTTAGGGCACATAGGTGGCTCAGTTGGTTAAGTGTCTATCTTTGGCTCAGGTCATAATCTCTGGGTCCTGGAACTGAGTCCTGCATCAGGCTCCCTGCTCAACAGGAAGTCTGCATCTCCCTCTCCCTCTGTCCCTCCTCCTGACCCCGCCCTCTAATGATGTCTCTCTCTCTTCTCTCAAATAAAATCTTAAAAACCACAAAAAGTAAGGTTTAGTTCAACTTGCCTCCATCACACCTGCATCTGTCTTTTAAGAGAAAGGAAACACACTAAAGTTTTTCTTTTATTGTAACCTAACAGCTATAAAATGTGGGATAGCCCCCAAATGTACCTTAATTTATTAGCTATCAAACAACACATTAATCTAGTGCCCTAAAAATAAAAAAGGAAGACTGCATCCCAAAGTAGAAACATTCAATAAACATTTTGATCGCAAAATGATAAACATCAGGCCACATACAGAAGGGAGAAATAAATTTACAGACATTACAACACATAAAAAAAGCACTACCAGATCGGGGCCTTATTCACCATAGAATAACAAATTTTTACTATTGGATTCAATAATATTCTAAGCCTAACAACAGTTTTGGGAGTTGAATAAATGTTGTTTTTGTCCAGTGCATCTTTGACCAACTATCCAAAGGAGTGATGCTTATCTGGTCTAATTATTATCTTTTAGCTGTTCAGTATGACACTGTAATATGAAAATAGAAATTGATACCAGTTTTTATTTATAAATAATCTTCTAATCAACCAACTACACAAATAATTTTGCTTTGGGTTGCACACATGCAAAAAGATACAGAAAATGATCAGAGTCCTCTGAAGAGTCAGTACAGTCCCACAGGCTGCTACAGAGTCTCTCTGGCACAACCTACTCGGGGCCTATTTTTCATGTCCAATCCTGGCCTACTGTGATATTGTGATATGAGAAAATATATACTTGGTCTTCATCTCTGGTTATTGCCACAGAGCTCCTAAAACCTTGAAATTTCCTGAGTAGGAGTAAGTGATACATTTTTTGTTGTTTGTAAGAAGCCCCTCTCAAACATGCTTGAGTTTAGGTTAATGTGATAACTCCAGGAGGATGAAGTCTGGTTATCACAGGAAACAGTGTGATGATGAGAGGGTTGAAACTTTCAGCCTCAACTCCCCATCCTCCAGGGAGGGAAGAGAGGCTGGAAATTGAGTTCAATCACCACTGGCCAGTTACTTAATGAATCATGTTCACCTAATGGGACCACCATCAAAATCCTCAACAAAGGGTTTTGGAGAATGCCTGGGTTGGGGAACACACCAAGGTGATGGGAGGGTGGTACACGGAGCCCCCTTTTCATACTTTAATCTATACATCTCTTTCATTTGGCTGTTCCTGAGTTGTATCCTTTATAATAAACTAGTAAGTAACAATAAGTGAAGTGTTTCCCTGTGTTCTGTGGGCTATGGCAAATTATCAAACCAGAGGAGTGGGCTGTGGGAACCCCAGACTTAGAGCCAGTTGGGCAGAAGTGCAAGAGAACAAGACTCATGACTACCATGTGAAGTAAGGCGTGGTCTCATGGGACTGAGCCCTTAACTTGTGCCTGTGTTAACTCCGGGTCATTAGTGTCATAAATGAATAAACTATAAGACACCCAGTTGGTGTTCAGAGAAGTGATAAATTTCTTGATGTGAGAAAATCGACATATTTGATGTCAGAAGTTTTCCCTATAGGTACGTAGTGTGAAGAGATACTGGACACTGTATAGCTCTGAAAAAGCTCATTCACTCGTTAGTGAGAGAAGACAAAACTAGAAATATATAAAATGGTATATACACAAAAATTATATGGCATAGGGGTACCAGGGTGACTCAGGCAGTTGGGCATCTCACTCTTGATATCAGCTCAGGTCATGAGATCAATCTCCATGTTGGGCTGTGCACTCAACAAGGAGTCTGCTTCAGATTCTCTCCCCCTCTGTCCCTCTGTACAGCTTGTGTTAATTAATTCTTAAAAAATATATGGCACAGACTGAGTGGTGGAGACCTTTAGAAAAAGGTTATATCATTGTGGAATAAAGTCAGTAAGAAAAGTTTTAAGGAAGACATGCAACTTGAGCCCTATATTTGATTTGATTGTGGATAAGCCAAGAAGAAAAGGCTTATTAAAGAAAGGTAGGACGTGTCTTGAGAAGCAGATGGTGTAGGGTATGGGTTGGTGGGTATGGAATCAGAGGCTCAGAATCTTCATGCAGATGCCTAGCTGAGTGGAAGTTAAGATTTGTGGTAAGGTGGGACCAGATTAAATATGAGTCAAGTATGGCATGCATTAGCCTATATACTCTATCTCTGAAGATTTGCATCACATATATACGGCTTAAGGCTTAATACTATTAAGAGTAATCACATGTCTTTTGGGAGACTTGCACATCATCAAGCTGAATCCTCTAAATCACATACTCAGTTGAAACATATGCCCATCACAGATACCACATTATTATTTCTTACATAGTTTTCATCTCCATCATTTACCTAACACAGTGAACACTAAGTGACCAGTCAAGATTAGCAGCAAATATCTTTTATGCAGCCAACTTAGCATCACTGAAGAGATAACGAAAGGTTATCTAATAAACACATGCTGAGTAATGTCAAACAGAAATAAACACTAGTGATCTACAGAGCTGAAAATCTTCAAGATGGCACAATTAAGACTATGCTTCTATAAAATGGCACTGTGTCCCCACTGTCACTCTCTCTATTCTCTATCCTGCATTACTTTTTTTCTTGTATTTATCATACCCTGACATAGTATTATTACTTATTCTTTTCCACTAGGATATAAAAGATTTTGCTTACTAGTTTAGCCCCAATATTTAGAACAATGCCTTGAACAGAATATTTACTGAATGAATAAAAATCATAGTTATGGAGAACTGCTTCTGTGTAACTACTAAAGTTTCTCTACATTCTTCTATATGAAGAAATACTTTGCTCTAAGAATCTAAGAAACAGTGCTTCACAGAACAATAGATACTTTCAGCAATGGATTCATTTCTTTAGTAAACTGGCAAATTTCACGTATGTTCAATGTACAGCTGGTCCTCCTACTTCTGTGAACCAAAAAAATATACCCTAAAAGATAAAAAGTAAGTACAAAATGTAAAAAAATAACTAAAGGTGGGTAATCTTACCATTCTACTCCATAATGACCATGTCTTTCCTAGGTAGTTATATAAAATTCTAATCTTCACCAATAAAAGATTTTAAAATAAGGTACAGCAAAAACAACATCGATGATTTAAGTATCTGAAAATAAGATCTATACAAAAAAGCTAAAGGAACTGGAAATGTTTGGCCCAGAGAGGCAAAAAGTCTTCTAAGAAGAAACTTTAATAAACTGTATATAAACAAAAGGCTCTCTCTTCAAGGAATATGGTGGCCCAATGTTTTCCAAACTCTATTCAGAGAAAACTAATTTAAATTTTTTTAAAAGATTTTATTTATTTGTCAGAGAGAAGGAGAAAGAGCACAAGCTGGGGAGCAGCAGGCAGAGGGAGAAGCAGGCTCCCTGCTGAGCAAGGAGCCTGATGCGGGCTCGATCCCAGGACTCTGGGATCATGCATGACCTGAGCCTAAAGCAGAGGCTTAATCCACTAAGCCACCCATGCATCCCAATTTAAATGGGCTTTAAAATTGATTTAATATATGAAAGAATTCATGTAAGACTTAACATACACTGAACTAAATGAGATATTTCATATTAAGTGCCTGAACACTGAATCTAAGGGCTATGTGAATGTAAAATGTTTATGTTCCCAGTTTAAACGTCTAATTGTAGAGGTCACAAAGAAGTTTCTAGTCCCTAAAATACAGGTTATTCCTAAAAAAAGAAAGGTCTATATTTTAGTCGGTACCCTACATAAAATAATTACATCTTAAG
>PISX010025237.1:0-26594 GCA_004024625.1 Mellivora capensis
CCCCAAGTACCTCACAGGGTTGTTTGCAAACATCAAATGCGATGAAATGAATGGCGGTGGTTTATAAGCCACAATGGGCTGAGCCTGTGAACTGTGACATTACTACTATGTGGAACCTCAGTGGGACTCAGATTTACAGAAATCTGGACTCTCCAGAGGGACCATCTTGAGTCTTTCACACTTGACGGAATTCCTTCTTTTTTTTTTTTTTTTCCAGGGCTTACTTTATTTATTTATTTTTTTTATTTATTTTTTTTTTCCTGTGCTTCATTATTGGTTAGTGCTGTGAAGTGTGTAAACCTGGCGATTCACAGACATGTACCCCTGGGGATAAAAATTTGTTTATAAAAAATAAAAATTATAAAAAAAAGAAAAAAAAATAATTGACGGAATTCCTTCTTGGCTGTTCCTGGTGTTTTTTTGCATCTGCTTCCGTCCCTCTGCTTCTCTCTGTTCCTCAGTCTGAGTCACCTGGAATCCAGGCACGTGTGGGTCTCCATCTAGAAGGTTATATGCACCAGAGCCTCCTGAAATGGGAATAGGGAGAACACCAAGTGTCTTCAGAGACCCCATGGGTACATACGTATTCTGGAAATTTCGCTGACAGTGTGTCGAGTTCCTGTAAGGGTCACAGGAACGACATTAAGAAAGGGAAAATGTAAACCTGGGATAAGCCGACAACTAGATTGCTGGTAGTTTCTTCTCCCTAGCTGGGTCTCTCACAGGTCTGCGAAGATTTTCCCGAGGGGGATATTAGGTGCGTGAAATACCATTGTAGTATGTGACCTTGAGAGATGTTTTTGTTTTCTACGTAGTTGTAAGTGAAATGTAGATTTTTAGTTTGAGTTTCCCCCAGGATTTCACTTTTTTTTTTTTCCTTTTGTGAGTCTAGCTGACCTGCAACATGACGTTGGTTTCAGATATACGACGTGGTGATTCCACAGGTTTACACAAAAATGCTCTGCTTACCACAAGGGCAGCTGCCATCGGGCACCAGGCAGCACTAGTAGAATGTCATTGGGTCTATTCCCTATGCTGTGCCCTTTATTCCCATGACCTCTTCGTTCTCCCAGAGTTTCATTTTACTTGCATTCTTAGTCACAAGACAAACAAAATCACGTTACAAAACTCCACGATAGCGGAGTTGGTGTCCACACTCTACCCGGGTTTAAAAGGCAGCCTAAACTTTTGGTCATTAAGTGTGTTGAGTACCTAAAAGGGACCACTAACCCCCAAAAGGGCTTATGTTGGAGTAGTCTGGATGTTTCGCAACAGCCCTTCTTGGGACTTTCTTGTCTCACGTGTTTGTGTGTGTATGTGTGTTTGTATCACTGGTCTGGAGACTCTCAGTATTCTCTTTTTTGTCTTTTTCGCTACAGTGAGGCTGCCTCTGGCCCGTTGCTTCACAAAACTTTAGTAAACACAGCACCTTCAGATTTGGCTCTGTGTCTTTGGGGGCTGACCAGGTACCGTGGCCTTCCCTCAATTTCCCTCCTTTCTGGTGGTCTGGCTCCTTTCCTGAGCTGTCAATGGCTTCCTGGGGGGCCCTGTCCACCAGCCTGAGCCACATCAGTCCAGACCTGCCTGGATCGTGGCAGAGCTTGAGCTAAAGCTTGGACACCTGCTGTATACACATTCTGTGAAGAAGATTGTGGGCTCTTTTTTTTTTTTTCAACAGCCTCCACAGCCAGCCTCTCATGACCCTGAGATTAAGACCTGAGCTGAGATCAAGAGACTAGACACTTAACCAACTGACCCATCCAGGCACCCGGGTGGAAGCTTTTTCTGAAGGAATTATCATTGAACACTACTTATCTGGGGAAACCAGATACACACATGTGATCCAAATATTCCTTCATATTAATAGAAAGTAAATAGCAGAAATCCTTTGAAGTGCTGCTGAGTGTTTGCAACCTGGATGGGTACAGAGCCACCAAAGGGCCCGAAAGAAGAGATGCAAGTTTTGCATTCTGGGCTGTGCTAATGTTTCTTTCTGTCTAGCTGAAAACAAAGATGAAAACCCAGACCCTTCTACTGTGTATCAGTTACCATTAGCCCTGTCCCAGATGCTCTGAGAAATATGGGAGAGGAATGAAATAGTTGTGTAAGTGTAGAATTTGCTGGGTAGTTGAAGACAACCGATGCAAAAAAGAAGAAAATAACAAATAATATATGGGTAAACATGAGCATTGGAGAAAATAGATCACAGAGGAGTCAGGGAAACAAGATCCTATCTAGTTAGTGAGAGAAGAGATCATGGAATAAGGTGGAATTGAGCTAGACTCTCCCAGATAGATAGGAAAAGCAATGGAGAATATCCTGCAAAAAGGGTAGGCTACAAATAGGGACAGAGGCAGAAATGAAGGTGACACATTTGGCTAAAACAGAGGCAGTAAGATAAGAGGAAAATAATTGGATAGATTCAGCCTTAACATAATATGGAGTCTTGGGGGTGTGTGTGCGCATACCCTACACACATAGAATACATTTTAATTTTGAAGAGACAACACTGGTTTCAGTTACATGATCCTTGAACTACAGAAACTAGTTGACCATGAGCCATCATTCCAGCTATGCCTGGTATGCAGTTGGAGCTCAATAAATGTATATTGGTTGAGAAATCTTGTAGGAGCCCCCTAGCTGAAAGCGGCCTTCCCAATAGCTGCAGATGTCCCTGATAACCCTTAAAAAAAAAAAAAAGATTTATTTATCTGTTTGTGAGAGAGAGCGAGTGATCAAGTGTGAGTGGGTGGAGGGGTAGAGGGAGAGAGAGCATCTCAAGCAGACTCCCCACTCAGCATGGAGCCCCACTCGGGGCTCGATCTCACCACCCTGAGATCATGACCTGAGCCAAAATCAAGAGTCAGTTGCTTAACCAATGAAGCCAACCAGGCACCCACTGATAACACTTTTGAAGGTCCTCCAAGTACTTTTTTTTTTTTTTTAATTTAGTTGACAGAGAGAGAGAGAGAGATATCACAAGTAGGCAGAGAGGCAGGGGGAGGGGGAAGCAGGCTCCTTGCAGAGTGGAGAACTCGATGTGGGGCTGCATCCCAGGACCCTGAGATCAGGACCCGAGCTGAAGGCAGAGGCTTAACCCACTGAGCCACTCAGGTGCCCCCTCCAAGTACTTTTAAACCCAAATAAACTTTCTCTTCTCATGTCCTGCACACCCAAAGCCTATGGCACTGTGGCAGCTTCAGCGTCTGTCCTGTGAGCTCAATCTAGATGATTGTAACCGTAAACCGTGTTTGTAGGGCTCCCTTGGCGCCAGATTCACTTTGATATGTTCATCCTTGTTTGGAAGCCTAGAGGAAACAAAATTGCTGTGTTGAGCTCCCGGGCCTTGTGGTTTGCGGTAACTCTTTTTAGTACAGAATGTGCCCCCAAACGGCCTGATCCATTTTGATCTCATGAGTGAGGATGTACCCTGGGGACTCTTCAGCATATCCATAAAAAACAGAGGAGTTAAGAGTTGAAAGAGATTTTTAGAAATCATCTAGTCGGTTTCCTCATGTTCCCAATAGGAAGCTCCAGTCCTAATCCAGTTAAGAGCCCTCCCCACCGGAGCCACATTACCTGGACAGAACCGGCACACACTACACTTAGGTGGCCTGACTCCTCCCAGGGACAGCACAGTACCCAGTGTCTGTGGCTCCCCCCAGACTTTGAAGACCCTAAAGTCCGCTTTCTGAGCCGGGCTTCCGCTTTGAGCTTCCTTCCCACCAATCAGACCAATTCTTTGCTTTTCTTCCTTCAAAGTCACGCACCTCCCTACTTTAAACTTCCTCTCAATCAAAATGGGAAAAGGTACCATGCCACCATTAATACGTGCTGCTTAACCGATTCCATTTATTTTTTACTTTTATTATGTTACATTAGTCCCCATACAGTACATCATTAGTTTTTGATGCAGTGTTCCATGATTCATTGTTTGCGTATAAGACCCAGTGCTCCATGCAATCCGTGCCCTCCTTAATACCCAGCACTGGGCCAACCCATCCCCCCGACCTCCCTCCCCTTTAAAATCCTTGTTTGTTTCTCAGAGTCCACAGTCTCACATGGTTCTTCTCCCCCTCTGACTACCCCCCCCCTTCACTTTTCCCGGATTATGCTGAGTGAAATAAATCAAGCAGAGAAAGTGTATTATCATACAGTTTCACTTACTTGTGGAGCACAAGGAATAGCATGGAAGACATTAACCGATGTTATCTGAGTTCAGCTTGTCACCTCTTCATCAGCCGAAGACCTCTCTTAAAAAAAGAAAAAGGCGTTTATACCTTCTTATCGATGGACAGCTGTGCTCCTCCTTCAGGGGGAACGAGCATCAGTGAGCAGGCGGGGAGATACATTTAAAGGAAGAGGAGCCCTAAGAATCACACCATAGGTTGAACCCTGGGGTCGTTCACGTGTCAGCCTTTTACTTTTTTTGGCAACATGTGGGGTATAGACCCCCAAGCTCCTGATTTCCTGGGGAGGGCGCTCCAGTGCTTGGAAACAGACTCCCTGAGAGTATGTCTCACCTGGATGCTCCCCCCATCACCCCCCAAGCCCTGGAAGGGCAGCTGGCTCAGTGCTCAGCTTAGGTCCTGGTCACTCTCCCCCTGCCTCCCCCCCTTACTCTTCTTTTTATTCTGCAACACAATGTTGGTGCACCCCAGATGGTTTGCAAAGTGTGCTCCCTGAAGAACAGCATTAGCCTCACCTGGACCTTTGTTAGAAATGCAGATTCTCGGGGCCCCTGGTGGCTCAGTCCATTAAGCCTCTGCCTTCGGCTAGGGTCATGATCTCAGGATCCTGGGATCCAGCCCCTCATTGGATTCCCTGCTTCTCCCTCTCCCTCTGACCCTTCCCCTGCTCTCTTGCTCTCGCTTTCACTCTCTTTAATGAATAAATAAACAAACCTTTAAAAACAAAAGAAATGCAGATTCTTGGGGCCACCTTGAGATCTACTGAACTGGAAACAAGCAGGGAGAGCCCAGCGCTCTGTGGTTAACAAGCCCTCCCATGATCTTGGTGAAGGTCTTCTTCGAGCATCACTGCCCTCACCTTCTCTAACCTGAATCTCTGTGTGGCCTCCCCACCCCCGCTGGAACACAGGGCACATGGCTGGTATTTTTCAGATTCCACTTAGGGGTCCAGTGAACAACATTTAGTTATTATCTCATGATCTTTGTACTTCATCTTTCTCTCTGTTTTTCCTCTTTGGCTAAAATGGGCCCTGAGACAGCTTCTGCTCTAAGTTTTCAGTTTCCAACATTAAAGGTGCTGTTGGAATGCAGTGTCTCTCTCAAGGAGGGCAGGGTACAGACTGGGGGTGACTTGAGAGGCTGTCACAGAGTCTAGGCCAGCTCGCCCATCAGTGGACCCGTCCTCAGTAAAGGGCTAGAGTGCCACCAGTCGCCGTTTCCAGGCCGTCCCATGGTGGAGTTCAGGCAGAGAGTCTGGTTTGAGGCAGGAGGCCAAAGTTGACGTTCCAGTGGTTCAAACGTGGGCTTGTCACCTCGCTTCTAAGTGTTGGCTTTCCTATCTGCCCAACAGTGATGTCAGGGAAGGCTTGGCCCGGATAGGCTGAAGGTGGTTTCCTGTTAAAACAAGTCAGTGATTTTAGTTCTCAGTTTGGTTGAGGCCGCAGAAGGGGTGAGATTAGTTCTTGTAGACCTCGCAGGAAGTGAGGCCTCCGTATGTTTTTGGGAAGTAACTGAGTGCTGTATCACCTTGGGTTTTCTCTGCGCTACCTGCCACCCTGCACGGGGGCTCTTTCTCATCCTTGAACGAAGAAGAACAGCTAAGGTAGACTTAGGTAGACTTAGATAGAGTTGCTAATTCACCCCCCGCCCCTTGTTCCCTGATTCACTCCCAGAGATATTAAGCAAATTTAATGCAAAATCCTGCACCCACACTGGAAAACAATGGCCAGCAACTTGAGCATTTGTTCTAAAAAGTACACATTTAGTGGCTTCTTGCTGCTTTTGGTGAAATCTGACAATGAAGTATATTACATATTAATAACAGTAAGGGTTGACATTTACTGAGAGCTTATTATATGCTAAGCACTTTACATAGAATTTTCTCATTTAATCCTCACAATTTGAGACGTACATTGTTATACCCATTTTATAGATGAGAGAGTTGAGGTACTGAGAAGTCAAATGTTTCGTCCCAAGTTACACAGTGAATAATGGATGGAGCTTGTATTTGAACCCCAGTCCATCTGGCTCCATAGCTCTGCTATAAATGAAGGATAAATCGTGAATGAGGAGAGCAGGAGTTAATCTGCTGACTGATGCACCAGAGTCCCTATTCCTGCCCGAGAGCTATACTTTCTTATCCCCCACTTGCTGCTACCTCTTCAGCTGACTCAGTAACCAGTACTGGTCCTACAGGTCACTCAGTGTCCTCACTGAGTTCCAGAAACCATTCTGGGCTGGTTTCTTCACCTGTAAAATGGCAGAGGCCTGATACGCCTGGGTGTGGTGTAAACAAATGATGACCTATTTGGAAAACAAAATCTTGGGGCTTCTTGGAAAGGAGCTTCGCAGGCAGGAAGAACTTCTGCCTTATCAGAGAAAGAGATCAGAGCTGGGGATGTTGATGCAAGTGCTCTTTGTTCCTTCAGAGCAGGAGACCTCGTAGGAAAAAGCCCCCAGGAGGAAGAACTCAGTGAAAATCTCAGGTCTAATGAGTTAAGGAAAGCTGACTTAGAGACCTTCCCATCTTGACCCTGTATTTACCTCTTATCTCCTGGATGAGAAGAAAGATTTAAAAGGGCCTCATGAGCTGTTATGCACAGGACATTAGAAGGGTTTGTTGTATGTCCCACATGAACTGATGCTTACTCTCTGGGATGGTGTAACTCAACTCACCAGCTCATTTCCATGCCACCCCCCAGGAGTGGCATCCTAATTATACAACATTGGCTCAAAGCAGACATGGAGACAGTGTGATGACTTCTTTTGTTTTTATGTTGGTGGCGGTATCTATAGGATGCATAAATTTTCACCTTTCCATGGCTCTTTAGCAGAATGTTTTCTCTTCTGTAGTCTACGTGAGCATAAAATAAGCAGAAGACAGATGCTTCTGGCATTTCAAGTTTGATGTCACTGAACGCTTTCTAAATAGAGAAATCGGAAGATCTGAGTTCAAGTCCTGACTACTCCTGATCAAAAATGTGACTTGAGCAGGTCCCTTTCATTTTTCTGAACTTGCTTCCTTATCTGTCAAATGACTATGATGGTGCCTTCCTGATCACAGGGATGTCATTAGCCTCAGCTCTTTTCAAATGTGAAATAACTGTTATTAGTTCTGCTAATACGCCATCATCAAGATCTCAAATATAGTGCATGGTATGTAGGACTTGGAATCAAACATGCTTCCCTCATGAGTGTGCTTACCATTTCAGTTAGTGTGGTGACAAGACACAGCATAAAGGACTTGTGCTCGCACTGACCTGACATGGGGCCTGGGAGGGCTCTGGGTAGAGCCAATGGCTCTGCCTTTGTTCCTGATTCACAGAGCTGTTGTTTATAACCCTCCTGCAAAGGGGTCTTGCTGGTGGAACATTTGATGCCTCTGTCATTGAAGGTGGTCACTGCAGCTTTCTGCATAGTATACACACATTGTGTGTGTGTGTGTGTGTGTGTGTGTGTGTGTGTGTGATCTCAGACCAGTTCCTGCTGGCTCTCCCGAATCACATATACTGTATTTACATTAACCTGTTTTATGCTCTTTCCTTCCTTTTGGTGTGTGTATTTTTTCTGTTGTTGTGATCTGGTTAGGAGAATTCAAGCATCTTCTTGAAGCAAAACTACCCGAAATGTGTATAATGATCCTATCTCACAAAAAGATATACATAAACTAGCTGTACATGTGTACATAGATTTTTGCAAGAATGCATAAGCAACTTTTTTTTTTAAGATTTTATTTATTTATTAGACAGAGATCACAAGTTGGCAGAGAGGCAGGCGGGGGTGGGGGGTGGGGGAAGCAGGCTTCCCGCCGAGCAGAGAGCCTGATGCAGGGCTCCATCCCAGGACTCTGGGATCATGACCCGAGGCGAAGGCAGAGGCTTTAACCCACTGAGCCACCCAGGTGCCCCAACATAAGCAACTATTAACATCAGCTTCTTTTGAAAAGTGGGAGGTCAAGGAAAATTTTGAACACACCCCAAAGTCAATAAAGGAGTGGACCCCCATGCACCTGTCCTCTGGCTTTGACAATTACCAATTCACGATCGTTACCCAGCTTTGTGTTAGACCTATTTGAGTTTCCTTTTATCTACCACAAGCATGTATTTGGAAAATTTGAAATTTTAATTGTAAAGTCAATTCAGACTTTAAAAGAAAATGCAGGAGGTTAGGTTTCATTTGTTCCCATCTTTTTTTTCCTCACCCTTTTAGACTCCAGTCCTCTCAAGGGTAGGTGATCAAGAGTGATTCTCTCCGACTTCCCTGGTCCCCAGGGACAGACACAGGCTGAACATCTGGGAAAGACAACAGCTTTGGTTGACAGCACATCTATGTCAGTGCTACTGCCCAAATCACAAGGCTCACACTGTCAGCCCTACTGTTCGGCTTGCTGTGTTTTTTAATTAAACTGTTTACTTTGGCTGAGATTTATGACGCTGTTTTTAAATGAGAATATGTGCTTTCTGTCCCCTCTTTGTTCCCTGGGCCCCACAACCTGTGCAGTTCTCTGCAAGCTATTTTTCGCAAAACAATCTCTGCATTTCTTATCAGATGGAGGGTAATTTTACAGGGATTATTAACACCCTGCGCTCAGTAGTGTTTGTTCTCCTAGGGCTAGAAGAGGAAATTGTCTGATGCAAGCCCAGCAGCTGGTTAGCTGGACAGGAATAGAATATTACAAAATCACCTTGAATCTAAAACCTGTGCACCAGCTGTCTGAGATGAAGGACAGGAAGGTGGTTTTCGTATTTAAATTCCTGAGTCGGTGGTATTGAAAAATGCAGCTAAAATAGAAATGGGTTATTTTCCCCAGTGGTTCAGTGTGGATCGATCTGGACTGTTAGAAGACCATTTGGCCCCGTGCCTTGTTAGCACCCAGTGCGCTGCATGAGTGAATTGATTTTTCACATCAGTGAGAATTGATCCCCTCCTCCGCGCTAGGCACTAGAATGACACAAATAAATAAACAACTCTCCTTTAGTATCCTGCTCCTCGTCTAACTATAATACAGCAGGATGAATGTTCTACTTGTGGCATTAAAATAGCGTGGGAGAAGAGAGGAAAGAAGGTGCTGTAGCTTTCGAAGGCTGGGGGAGATGTTCACAAAGGACGTGCCTCGTCAGCTGAAGAGCAAAGAAGTTTTCTGAATTACTGAAGGCAGAAGGAAGGTCTCCATCTTGAGCAGAGGCGTGGGAGGTGATGGCCTGCGCGGGTATGGGGAAGAGTCCAGTGTGCCCAGGCTTCGAGGCGGGTGTGTTTGTGTTTGGGAGGTGAGGAAGGTGAGGAAGTTTGGAAAGCCTCCCTAGAGCCTGAGTAGGTGTGGTTCTTTTGGATTCAGACCATTGAGGCTTCCTCAGCCACCCGAAGGGATTGGTTCTGGTTATTGGTAGGGCACGCATAGTGCGGAAAAAGAACTAGAAAACCTAAGGAACCAAGCTACTCCAGGGACAGGCATCTCATGCTGTCTATCATTTTGCAACCTCTTTTTCCTCACCTCCTAGCTACACTGTGCCGGCCTCCCCACTCCCCTCACATTCCTGGTCTGCCAGTTTCCTCAGCATCTTGGTGGGGCATGTTCACCTTTGCTCTGGGAATTCCATGGAGATGGTCTCGGAAATACGGAGGGGATATGTGGGACAACCGAGTGGGAAAACCAGGAAGTACTCGGGACTTGGCAGCCTTTCAGCTAGAACAGCCCACATTGCTGTTTTACACATTGACATCCGGTGAGTTCCATTTGAATAGGTGTTCCATGGCACAAGTAGAGTTTGAAAACTCCAGCTCTAATTTAAATCTTGGAGGGAGCCATTCTGCTTGGCTTTCACTGATTATGTCACTTGGGTTGGGTAAGATCTCATGCCTCTGGTCTCACTGAACAGCCCACAGGCACGTATGTGCAAGGGCCACCAGAGGTCAAGGGCTCTTTCAGTCAGGTACCTCCCCACATGGAAAGAAAACAGGCCCAGGGTGGTGAACCCTGCTGGGGGTAGATAAGTTGTGGAAGGCGGTTTTAAATCAAAGGGGGTGTTGGACATGGCGGATGTCCAATGTGACTGACGTGTCCAGGCAACATGTCTTCTTTAAAATGTATGGTTTTTAGCCCCTTGCTCAGCATTTTGTGGAGTCTTTCTGTTCCAGGAGAGGCTTGGCTCCTCAAAATGTCTATTTTTCCGTAAGACTTTGAAATATTCCTTACTCTATTCCTTTTTTGGAGATCTCCATGCACATTAGCATATGAAAACCTGTAAGGGGTAAGTTAAGTTCAAGTAAAAGGAAATAATTTTTTGAAAAACACCCATACACATGCAACACAGATTAAAATTTGGGAAATTGATTACCCTGGAATGGAAAGCATAAATAGTTTTGTAAAAAGACTTACGGTTACCAAGCTGTGGGGTGGGGACTCCTAAAAGAAGCCTCCTTACCTTTTTGAAAATTTCTTAGTGTCCTTGGACATTCATTTGTTCAGCAAATAATAAGGGCCCAAAGGGCTAGGCAGAAACACTTGGTTATGTGTTTGCAATGTGAAAATTCTTATCTTTTTATTGGGATAGTTTTTCAGGAAAGCACAATTAAAGATTTTTTTTAAAGATTTATGTATTTACTTGAGAGAGAGAGATTGAGAGGTGGGGAGGGGCAGAGGGAGAGAGAGAGAGAGAGAAGCAGACTCCTTGCTGAGCAGGAAACCCAATGCGGGGCTTGATCCCAGGACCCTGAGATCATGACCTGAGCTGAAGGCAGACACCCAACCAACTGAGCCACCCAGGCACCCCCGAGAATGCATAATCTTAATGGTCATTTTTAGAATTCTGTATTTCTGACTACAAAATTAAAAAAAAGATGCTAGCACCATTATTGAAAGTTTTTAACCATAGTAATGTGTTGAAAACCATCAGTATCTCCTGGGTCCAGAGTTCTTTCCCCTCTACCAGATGACTGCTCCGGTTTCTAAACATGGACATACGCCAGGCCCTGGTGGGGCTGCAGGGAGAGAGTCTAGTGCTTCTGCCCTCAGTGTAGGGTGGGAATTGGTGGGCATCAAGAATGCTCACGAATTAGCCCCGTGCTTGGGTTTATGAAAGGGTAGGAACTGAAAGGTTCTATTCTGTAGTATTTGAAGATAAACATTACCTAATAATTTTTTTTAAGATGGAAAGTTTATAGGAGCTAAAACTCCTCTTTTGGCTCATAACATATTCCTCCTCCACCAAATTATATGGTAGCTTGTTCCATGTTTCGATTTCTAAGTAAATTGGTCCTTATTATTCTTGGATTCTTGACAGACATCACGTCTAAGAATTAATGTTTCACATTCTGCCACTTTGAGCATGTTAAACAAATTACTCAGTGTCACTGTCACTGAATTAATTAGAGAGAAGTGAGACTTTAGCACGCCTATGTGAACATGTTTTTTTATCAGGCTTTGTTTATTTTGTATTAATAATTACAACTCCACATTGGTTTTGTGGCTTTAGCATTACCTGTGTCCGGGAGCCGCCGTGAGGATTGATGTCCATAAAGCAGTGAAAACAGTGCCTAGTGCATAGTAAGAGCTTGAATGCTTGTGTTGTCCTTATTAATGAACTTCACGACTGTGTGATGAAGTAATCACCATGGGCATAATTATCCCCATTTTATCAGGGAGGATTCTAGTGCTCAGACGTTGGAATTGTTTGGAATTACTGGCAGTGTCAGGACGAGAACCAAAAGTTTCTATTCCTAGTCTTGTGCTCCTGATGGCTCTCGTAACAGACATTTTAGGGTTTAGTATTTCGATATATGAACTTGGGAGGATGCAACATTCAGGCCATAGACGTGAAGCGAGCATAGGTGTAAGTGCTTAGTCGAGTACTAGGCATAGAGTAGGAATGCACTGAACATGGGTTTTTTCTTTCTGTGCCATTTACAGGCATTAGGATTCTCATTTCTTTTCTTTCTTTTTTTTTTTTTAAAGATTTTATTTATTTGACACAGAGAAAGTAGGCAGAGAGGCAGGCAGAGAGAGAGGAGGAAGCAGGCTCCCTGGTGAGCAGAGAGCCCTATGCGGGGCTCAATCCCAGGACCCTGGGATCATGACCTGAGCCGAAGGCAGAGGCTTTAACCCACTGAGCCCCCCAAGTGCCCCAGGATTCTCATTTCTATCCTCCTTTCCCTTGTCCCTGCTGATGTCCCAGATTAGCATTTCATCTGCAGACCACTCGTGTGTCTCCAGGCTTTAGCCCTTCCTGATGGTCCTTGTCAGCTCAGGCCACCATTACAGAGTATCATAGATGGAGTGGCTTGAACAACAGAAATTGACTTTCTCACAGTTCTGGGGGCTAGAAATCTGAGATCAGGGTGGGGCAGGGTTGGCTTGTCGGAGGCTTAGCTCATAGGTGACCACCCTCTCCATGTGTCTACACGCTCTTCTCTCTGTACAGAAGTGTGTCCTAATCTCTGCTCATCATAAGGACATTAGTCATCTTGGATTAGGGCCACCCTCAAGACCTCATTTTAATTTAATTACCTTTTAAGAGACCCTATCTACAAATACAGTCACATTCTGAAGTACCAGGGGTTAGGCCTTCAGCATAGTGAATTTGAGGGGAACACACTTCAGCCCATAAGAGTGGTCTAGCCAGGAAGAGAGCTAAGCTTCCAAGCCCCAAGCCAGTGTGCTCCCAACTTATACTCACAGTCCCTAGGATAGCAAAACCCATTAAATTTCATCAAGTCAACTCTGTTCAAAAAGCAGGCAAGAGGACAGTCTAGTTCCTTCCTTAGACGAAAGGAGGTCGGGGCCTGTGCTGGGTGCCGATGCTGAATTGACATTCTGTCTCCCAATCTCAACATGGCCAAGGATGGGGTGAGCAGAATTGCCTCCATTCTACAGAGGAAAAAGTAAGCCTCTGGCCTCACTCACATAGATGCTGTGAGATTTACTCAGGTGGCACTCCCCTGAGTAAATATGAGAATATGAGGTTAGAATAGGACCATGTGGGCAAAGCAGGAAGAAAGCCGACCTTGTGTTTCACCCAATTCAAACCGGGGTGAATTAAAAAGTAAATGCAGGCTGATAAAAGAAGGGAAACCAAATGGAAAAAAAAAAAATTTAAAGGCCGGTTGAAGACTCTTTTGGAAAAAAAAGTCATGGAGTTCTGAAGGGTGTAAGGGAAGGCTCTGGGTCAACCGCTTTTCTCCATGCTAATCCATCAGCCTGTAAATAAATTATGTTTGTCCCACGGCTTTCCTCCATCTCTCCTGGATATTCTGTTTATCCCTCCCTGGCTAGAGGCAGCACCAAGTGGCAGTTGGGAAGTCAGACTCTGAAGTGAGACCATCAGGTGCAAATTTAATTTTCTTCGCTTATTAGCTGTGTGGCAAGTCACTTAATCTCTTTGAGGTTCTCTCTGCTGTTAAAAAAAAAAAAAGTGTAGACGGTAATAACAACCCCTGGTGAGGTTGTTGGGAACATCTATGGAATGTGCATCGATCAGCACCTGGACCCTCGTAAGCCTCACCGAAGGATTAGCTGTTGCCCCTATAGAAAGCGGAACAGGCAGAGGCCGGGATCTTTGTGCTACTTTCGAATGTAGGTCTCTAATCCCTGGAAATATGTAATGGGCAGGTGGTGGACATTCATTCATTTCTGTTGCATAGATGCACGAATGCCCACGTGGTGGACCTCTGTGATGAAGCGGAAGTGCCTGGTTTCAGCAGGTGTTTAGAACTTTCGTTTGTTCTTTGGTTGAAGCCGTAAGCCCACTGGTAGATGGAAGAAGGGAGTCTACCAAGTGGCTCCAAGATCTGGGGGTAGAATCATTTCCTGGGACCTCTGGGCTGGGACAGTGTGGCAACCCCCTCCCGACCTGCAGGTATGTGGATGGCCCTCTGATACATCTAGAGCCTCCACTTTGTTCCTGAGCTCTGGGGTTGGCTGAATGATTTGTGTTGCCATTAAAATTTCTGGAAGTAATTGCCACATTTTCTTTCCAGGCTCAGGCTGCATGAAGAAAAAGTGATTAAAGATAGGCGACATCATCTCAAAACCTACCCAAACTGCTTTGTTGCAAAAGAACTGATTGACTGGCTGATTGAGCACAAAGAGGCATCTGACAGAGAGACCGCAATCAAGCTCATGCAGAAGTTAGCTGACCGGGGCATCATTCATCACGGTGAGTGGGGTGCCCACCGACAGTCATGGTAACTTGGGAGGAAACCAAGGACCATGTCTTCCATTCCCGATATGAACCCTCCCATTGAACAAATAAGACGCTGGGTCCCCTGTGCATCTGTCTCCAGTGACATTCCCCTCCTTCCTCCAAGAGGCACTGGGCTTTATTTCCATTTGCTTCTAAATACATTTTCCTTTCTGTATAGCATCTCTTAGCAAGGTATCATATTGCTTTTGGTGCTTTAAATCATTACATAAATGCATGTTTGTTCTTTCACAATTGGATCAGCACTGTAAGATTCACGCACGTTGATGGCGTAACTCTCGTTTGCTCATTTCCGCTGCTGTATACACCGTATGTAATGACCTTTGCCGTTCTCGTTAGCTATGCCATATATAATGGGTACACTTACCCATTCTCCTGCTGATGGCCATTTAAGAGGTTTCCGAGTTTTTCTGTTACTCTCAGTGGTTCCATGAACACTTCTCCTGGAATTCTCTAACTCTGACCAAGACCTTCCACGTGCTGTTGTTTTGGCTGGAATGCCCTCTCTCTTCGCTTTTGCCCAATTTCTCGCCATCCTTCAGGTCTCTGCCTGCATGCAAGCTCTTCAGAGTAGTGTCCATTCCCTGCAACTAGGTTACTGGGGTTACTGGTTATTCCTTCTTTGGTCTCCCACTGCAATATCCCCTTCTTTTGTTGCCCTCTCGCACCGTAGGTTAATTCCAGGTTGACATTTCTCGTTATCTCACTAGATGTCACATTCTTTTTTTTTTTTTTAAAACAATTTTTTTTTTTTTAAGATTTTATTTATTCATTTGAGAGAGAGAGAGACAGAGTGAGAGATCATGAGAGGGGAGGTCAGAGGGAGAATCAGGCTCCCCATGGGGCTGGGAGCCCGATGTGGGACTCGATCCCAGAACTCCGGGATCATGACCTGAGCCGAAGGCAGTTGCTTAACCAACTGAGCCACCCAGGCGCCCTAGATGTCACATTCTTTGAGGCTGATGCCTGCCCCAGTATTTCAAGAAGAATTTGTGGCATGAGTGATGCATAGGAATGGTGTGACCCTTCTACTAGATAATGATGGTGGTGGTGATGATGATGGTGATGATAGCTAATATTACTGTGCTAAACACATGCACAAAATCATAGAATGGTGTGCTTCAGAACTTAGGTAGTAAAACAAGTCTCTTTTTTTTTTCATTTTTATTTTTTATTTATTTTTTTAATTTTTTATTTTTTATTAACATATAATGTATTATTAGCCCCAGGGGCACAGGTCTGTGAATCGCCAGGTTTACACACTTCACAGCACTCATCATACCACACACCTTCCCCAATGTCCATAACCCAACTATGCTCTCCCTACCCCCCGATCCCCCAGCAACCCTCAGTTTGTTTTGTGAGATTAAGAGTCTCTTATGGTAAAACAAGTCTTAATTAACCTTTCACATCATTTGAGGAATTGAATATGATTTTTTTTTCTTATTTGCCTCTCTGTGTACATTGTGTTTCAGTGTGTGACGAGCACAAGGAATTCAAGGACGTCAAACTCTTCTACCGCTTTAGAAAGGATGACGGCACCTTCCCACTGGACAACGAAGTGAAGGCCTTCATGAGGGGACAGAGGCTGTATGAGAAGTATGTCGCACATGAAATCCCCCACTGTGATCTTAACTTGTGGAGAGAAACAGGGCTATTTCCATCTTTTTATCATTCTGCCTTCAGCCTGGCTCTTCCCTGTGGGACGGTTACATAACTGTTCCTTTTAATACGGGAAAACTCGATCACTCATTTTCTTTTCTCTTTGCCAGAAATCAAGTCAATTTCGTAAGATTCTTAATAAAGAATTTATTAAAATAGAAAATACTTTATTTAAATAGAAAATACTTAAATATTTATTTTTTATCTTTGAGTCGATTTAGCAAAAGTCCAGAAATAAAAAAAGGTTGGAGCTCGATTTTTGCCCTCAGTAAGTAAGGCAGTTGCCTATTTTCTCTTTTTGAGTACTGTTGTATAACTCAGGGGTTTAGTCTTGTGAGTGGCTGGAGAAGCAGTGTCAAGTACAGGGGAAGTTCAGGTTCAGGTCAAGAGATGAGTAGTGAGAGAACCTCAGATAGCAGGATGGTCTAAGAGGAATAATCACTCAGCTCTTTGAAGGGAGGAATGCCTTGTCATCCAGGAGTGTTCCATTGCTGGGTCTCAGATCTCCCCACTGGTATGTCTCTGAGCTGATCTCCTGTTCCTGTGGCCTCTTTCCCATCCCACCTCTTGTTTTTTGCCAAGGCAGCCACTAGAGAAAGGAAGGCGGGTGGGGGGGGGGGCGGGACGCTCCCTCCTTAACACTGGGTGCCTTTCAAATAGGTTGAAAATAGGTCTTTATCACACAAAAGAGCCTACTGTGTGATGGGTGGGTTGGTGCATGGGGAGGTGCATCTGGGGAGTCAGATTAAGTAACGTGATGGTTAAGAGCCAGATAAGTTTGATTCTAGCCCTGTCACCTCACCTCTCTCAACTTCAGTGTCCTCTTTTATGACTGAGGAGGGGTGATGGGACTACCTCCTAGGTGTTTAGTGCTGTTGTGGGAATTAAAAGAATAAATGTGTCAGGTACTTGAATATTTAGCTCAGTGACTGCGGTATGCTGTCAGACCCCAGAGATGATAGCCATTTCAGATATTAGTCTGGTATTGTCCAACCACTTAATGCCGCTTAATGCCCCGTACGTGTTCCTTCTCCCATCACTTGCTTTCTAAAACTGAAGTGTTAAAAATCCCTCCTCTCCCAGACTCACATGAATTTGAATGGAAGGGGTCCATCAGCACCTCCATTTGTATATCTGAGTGCAGTGCTTGTTTTGTTGCTGTTTTCTTTCTATGTTTATTTATTCTTATTTAAATTCAACTGATTAACATATAATGTCTTACTAGTTTCAGAAGTAGAGGTCAGTGGTTCTTCAGTCTTATATAACACCCAGTGCTCATTCCACCGCGTGCCTCCTTAAGGCCCATCCCCCAATTACCCCATCCCCCAACCCCGTCTCCCCTCCAGCAATCCTCAGTCGGTTTCCTGTGATGAAGAGTCTTCCGTTGTTGGTGTTTTCTTTTTCTTTCTTAGCTCCTTCTGGAAAATTCTAGTAGGTGTTAGATGTTTAGATCACCAAGACAGCCCTTTCAAACTATAAGATTCTATGTTGTCAAAAATATACATGTCATTTCCATGGATCAATATTGCTGTCTTTTTTCTGTGTGCCGTTGGCCTTCCTGTCGTTAGTGTTCAGTATCTCAATTTCCAAGTAAACTTATTCCTCCAAACTGCTTGTGAAATTAGTACTAGGAAAAGTAATTTAATCGGTACTTAACCTTGCATGAACTAGCTGTCTCCTTGCAGTCTTGGCCCTACACTTGGTTGCTGGAATACACTTGCAACAAACTTTGGGGCCTTTGGAATGATGGCTCAGTTTACCTACTTGAAAAGTTTTATTTAGCATTATATATTATATATATAATATAATTATATAATAATATAATATACTGATTTGTTGATATAAATATATTAATTTATTCTTTGTATATTAATATAAACTATAAAATTTATTAATATGAAATTTGATATAATTTATATTTTTTTATATATCATTTTTATTGTATTTCCCTGGATATCTTTTCTATGAATCTCAGCATGTACTATTATTTTGTAAGCTTTGTATACTCTCAAAATTATATGAAGAAGAAAATAGTTTTGTTCACAGCTCTTTTTAAGAAATTTATTTATTTTAGTATTGAAGGTTTTTTCCTTTTTTTGCCAGAAAACTCGCTTAGGATATCTCTAACATTTGTGAAAGAAGTCCTTGCAAAATATATGTTCCTTTTATTTTTTTTCCTTTTAAGATAATAACAATAACATCAGTTGGTTAATAACTATGTATCAGGCATCCTGCCTGACTAGTCCATTTGTTTGATCATCATAACAAACCCTGATTTAGATCAACTGTACCCATTTTATGGATGAGGAAAATGTGGCAGGGAGAGATTCAATCTCTTACCCAAGGTCAGTTCACTAATAAAAACATCTGGGATTTGAACCCAGAAGCCCAATGCCCAAATTTACTGCTACTAGGCAATTGATAAATCTTAGAATGTTTATTATTAGGAAAGATTTATCATTATTTATTATTTATGGAGATTAAACTTATGAAATTAATGTTTTCTTCAAAACATAGTTTATCTTAAAATGTAACGTGGGGATTGTAAATATCGAGATATGGAATTTTCTGTAAAATTGATGGAAATTTGAAAATATGAAAATATTCCAAGTAGACATTGGAGGTGAATAAAGTGATTTTTCTTCATGATGAATCTACCTATAGATTTAGGGACTAAAGAGCATAAAGAATATAATTATTGGTACCTTAACAAAAAAAAAGAGATAAATCTATATGGTATTTTATAAAATATGATGAAAACAGTATCTTTTATTTATAAATTAAGCTCCTCAAAGCATTTCCACTAGATTATTTTATCTGAATTCTCTCAATAGACTAATGGTAGAATGGCAAATAATAACAGAAATAATAGTGTAGTAATTAATGGCATAAAATATAATATAAAATACATGGGACATTACATTACTACCCTGTTTCTCAGAAGGATCATCTGGGACCTGAGGCAATCAGGTCATTTCTGTGTGTTGGTGATACAGCATGAGAGGGTAACAGGTGTGTGGGCTGCTGCTCCCTACACCCTCCCTGTAGCTCTGGGGGGCTGGCTGTATTGTCAATATTTCCTTTTTGCTCTCCTCTTGCTTGTTTGTTCTGTGTTATTAATAGAACTTTGTGAAACCAGGTGGTTTCTGTCTGGGGTTTTTCTGAACTGGGCTGATTTGGGGGCACTTGGCTTTCTAACCTGTAGAGGTGTTTCTCAGTCTGCTAGTTTGTAGGGCAAAGCTGTACTTCCAAATTAAATTCAGTGACTCTGCTACCTCTTAGGATCCACGTGGCTCCTGTGAATGTAACTCACAGGTACTCAAACAAATTCTGGTTAAGGGGTGAAAACTGGCCCTTTCAGGGTGTCCCACCATGAGGAAGGTTATGGGAGAGCTGGCGACAGGAGTCCTCTGCAGAGTGAGTGACAGTGGATGTGGTTTTCAGAGTCACACAGCCCTCTGTGTGAGGGCTCACACATTAGTCTATGTGAGTCCAATCCCAGCCTCGCAACTGGCTTGCTCCGTGACCTTGAGCCGACAGCGGAACCTCACTGATCTGTAGTCATAAATGGAAGTAAGACTGGGTCTCACCTGGAAAGGCTGCGGGGAGGACTTTGCAGCCTGTACATTGCAAAGCACAGTGCTTCGCATGGGGTGAGCACCTAAAAAAAGTTAGCTGCTGATACTAGAGTAGTAAATCACAATGTAAATAAATGATACCCATTATTATTTAGCCTGGCACAGAAGTTAAGAGCCCAGGAACCAGGCTACCTGGGTGTGAATCTTGGCTCTGTGCCGAATTATCAAGTGCCTTCACCAAACTGTGCCTGTAATCGCCCTCCTAGTAGATGGATATATGGCCAGTATCTACCTTTCAGACTCCGTGTGGGGCTTAAATGAACTACATGATGTATAAGGCACACAGGACAGGGCCTGCCTCAGAGTAGGAGCATATCCCGTAGCTCCTCTCCTGCTGCCAGCTGGAAGCGAGTGTGAGAAAGAGGATGTGTGCCCCTGGATGGATGCCCAGACTTAGTCATTTTGCGTAATTCATCTGAGCACATTCAAGGCACAATGCACTTTCATCAACAAGCTTTCATCAGACCTTCACTGCGCCTGAAGGTGCCTAGAAGAAGGCCTGCCATCTCTCCAGGAGGGTCTTCCCGTTTCCTACTTAATTTTGCATGGGTCCACATACCCCAGACACACAACACATGACTATAACTCACATTCTCCCGAACAGTACAGTTTGTACTTTTCTTTTAAAATTTTACTTAATTATTCATGAGAGACAGAGAGAGAGAGAGCAGAGAGAGATAGAGAGGCAAAGGAGAAGAGCCTGATATGGGACTCGATCCCAGGACCCCAGGATCATGACCAGAGCCGAAAGCAAATGCTTAACTGAATGAGCCACCCGGGTGCCCCAATTTGTGCTTTTCAAATGAGACCTGCATGAACAGGATAAATATCCGTAACTTAGAAGAACAATGTTGAATTTGTGCCTCTGCCATCCTGTGGTAGAAGATCCTTCGAGCACATGTTCCAAACTATAAAATTTGATTATCATTCAGCATCAGCAAAAGAGATCGCTTTAAAACAAGTTGAACTCAGGATGATCTGCTCTATATACTGATAAAGAGAGGTAGCTATAAAAGAGAAAATGAGTTGAACGTACAAATTTGGACTTTCCTTACTAAAACTAGTAGTTGAAATGGACATTTGAAACTAACCTTGATTTTGTCTGAGACCTGGAGGAGACTTCTCTGTTCTAGTTTAACCTCAATCTTCACAGGAAGGTAGCTCTCTTCTAGGTCTGTTTCATACAGACATTAGTTTAGTTTTTCACCTAAAGAGCTTTTGGTTTTTCTCAGCAGCAAGAGTTTCCTCTCTCCAGCCACTGACAGTCTGATTAGTTCGCTTAGGAGTATAAGCCTGATTGAAGAATTGCTTTAAACCGCCTCCCGCCAATAGAGTTCCCACTGCTGCCTTTATATTCTCTCCTCGAAGGGAAATATAAGGGGGAAACTATATCCAAAAGGGGAAAAGCCCTTTTGTGTGTTTTATCTTATCAGAGGTTTCTCTACCATGTGCCCCTGGGATCTTTTTCCTGTACCCTCCCAGTGCCTGGCACAATAAATATTTGTTGAATGAACAAAGGACTCTGCATGCTGTGATTGCCTTGAGCTGCTGAGCCTGGCCCATGAAAGAGCTACAGAGAACTTGCTTTTAATGGCAAACAACAGTAACCAGAGATTTACCTTCTCTTGCCTCCTTAGGGTTTACAAGGCATCTTATGCATTAATGTGTGTGATCCCCTGTACAACTCTGGGAGTAAAACTGGGGAGACACAATTCATCCCACTGCAGAGGTGGGGAATATGAACTGGAGAGAGGTTTAATGACTGATGTAGCTCTAAAGCATGGAGCTGCAGCAAAAATAAATAAATACATAAAAATAAAGTCTTCAGTGGGGCGCATGGGTGGCTCAGCGGGTTAATCCTCTGCCTTTGGCTCAGGTCATGGTCTCAGGGTCCTGGGATCGAGCCCCGCATCGGGCTCTCTGCTCAGCAGGGAGCCTGGCCCCTTTCTCTCTGCCTACTTGTGATCTCTCTCTCTCTCTCTGTCAAATGAATAAAATAAAATCTTTAAAAAAAATAAATAAAGTCTTCAAGCTTTTGACCCTATCGGGTTCCATTTCTGGGAGAGAAGTGCTTTTCAAATGGAGATATGGAATTCTATGGATTGATTCAAATTTGTGTTCAAAATGTGTTTTAATTATTTTGAATACCCTAATAAAAATACTTTCGAATAGGCTATAGTACAGTACTGTCAGAATTTACTTGTGCTGCCCAGTTTAACAGTGATTCATAGAATCTTGGAATAAACGTTTCCTGTCTTCTTGGTTTATTTGAAGAGTGTCCCAGGATTGCATCGTTAGTGGGTTAAAAGTTGTTCCCTTTTGCAATGGCTTGTCTGAGTGACAAGGGATGATTTCGATGCTGTGTAACTGATGTCAAGGACTGTTAAGAATCTTGAGATTTTACCCTACTTGCAAGCTAACAAGTTTGCCTGCCACCATTTCCAGGGTGCTGGCAGAAAACAGGAGACCCCTGGGTCAGAGACAAGGGACAGTTTGTTGCTCTCAGCAGTAGTAATAACCAGAGTATCATCGTTTTCTGGAACCAGTTTCCCAAGCCTGACTTCCCATAGAATGGAAGGCCACCTGACGCCTGCCAGGGTTGGGTTACAGAAGAGGATCCCAAGCTTGAGGAACCTGAGTTCTTTGTAATAGTCATTATGCAAACTTCTCTTTAGCACAGAATGAGACATTATCTTTCTTACACAGGATAGTAAGCCAATCTGCCGTTTTGCTTCAGAAACAGTCACTATCTGCCTTCCAAATCTGCTCACTATACAAGCATTCTTGAAAAGGTAGTTTAGAACATATGCTGTCACTGCTTCTGCTTGCAAGATATAAAGAGATGTGTAAGATCCATGGAGGATTATCTCCAGGCAACTAAAATAAAATGCACAAATTAATTGGATTTTGTGTTGATTATTGAGGGAGCAATGAATATCCTCACCAGTATCCTTACTTCTGTATTTTGTATGTTAATCAAAACTCCCTTACAGGTCTCTTTGCTTAACTTTTTTAAGTAAATGTTGTATTATAAGCATGAGATTTTTAAAAATGGGATTTTCTGTAAAATTTTATTTGAGAAAGGAGATTTGTTGTTTAAAAAGTTTTAAAACAGGGCTAGTTTTAAAGGGCCATCATCCCCTCTCAGAGGGTGTTTAACAATCATTTTAAGACAAAAATGTAAAACGAAAAAAAGTAGTTTCATTATGTATGCAGCTCTAAGTAGAGTCACGAGAAACTTTTGACCTAGAACCACATCCTTACTGGATGCTCCTAACCATCTCTTCTTTGTTTATTTTCTTTAAAAAAAAAAAAAAAAAAAAAGGTTTCTTTGTGCAAAATTGTGTGTTTCACCTGAGTTTTAAAATGTTTAATAATTTAACAGGGGGAGACCATATGAAACAAACTCACTGTTTTATCATTTTCAATATCAACACAAATTTTATTTATTATTTATTTTTTTAAAGATTTTATTTATTTATTTGTCAGATTGAGAGAGAGAGAGCAAAAATCAGGGAGAGCAGTAGGCAGAGGAAGAAGCAGGCTCCCCACTGAGCAAGGAGCCCAATGTGAGGCTCGATCCCAGGACCTGGGATTATGACCTGAGCCAAAGGCAGATACCCAACCAACTGAGCCACCCAGGTACCCCAACACAAATTTTATACTGCAGTTATTTTCAAATAATTTATCTAAACACTGCCTTATACATTCTAAGTGTAGTTTAGAGTATGGAAGACAATGTGCATGAATGTTGAAATGAACCAGCCCTGGTTCGCCTAATTTTGTTGGTTTTTCTATTTTTAACAGCTGCAGCTTCAGCCTGCCAAGGAAGGGCAAAATAGGGCTCAACCTCATGGCTAGTTTGGTCCAGGTAGCTGAGCTCGGGCCAGTTCTCCAGGAATAGAACTAGCCAGTGTCTGCACATTTAGTGATGCCCAGAGACTGGGAGGTTGGGGTGGTGAAATGCATCTGGGAACACAGAGCCGTTAGAAACACAAAAAGTGGTGTTACAGCTGCTTCACACCCATCAGGGTGGTGATCACCAAAACAAACAAACAAACAAATGATAAATCACAGTGTTGGTGAGGACGTGGAGAAACTGGAACCCTTGTGCATTGCTGGTGGGAATGGTGTAGCTACTGGGAAAATGGTGTGGGGGAGGGATTCCTCAAAAAATTAAACATATATATACCAGATGACCCAGCAATTCCACTTCTGGGGGTATGTATCCAGAGGAATTGAAATCAGGGATTTGAACAGATATCTGTATACCCATATTCATAGCAGCATTATTTACAATAAATAAAAGGTCAAAGGAGCCAATGTCCATTGATGGATGAATGGATGAACAAAATGTGGTATTTACATACAATGGAGTGTTATTTAGCTTTATCTATTTATTTATTATTTATTTATTTTTGTTATTTAGCTTTAAAAAGGAAGAAAATTCTGACACTTGTTACATCATGGGTGACATTATGCTATGTCACAAATGGACAAATGTCATATGATTCCACTTTTGGAGGTCCCTAGAGGACTCAACTTCATAATGACAAAGAGTAGGTTGTCAGAGCCTGGCGTTGTGGGGTGGGTAATGGGGAGTTATTATTTAGTGGGTATAGAGTTTCAGTTTGGGGAGATGAAAAAGTTCTTGAGATGGATGGCGGTGATGATTGTAGATTCACGTGAAGCTACTTAATGCTACTGAACTATAACCTAAAAATGGCTAAATGGGAAGAATGTGTTTATTGACCACAATTAAATAGATAAAATAAATTAAAAATTTTTAAATCACTTAAAAAACCAAGCTAGCCAGAGGTGGACAGAAAGCAGTCAGACTTAGCTTAGAGTACCAACGAGCATGATAAAGACGGCAAGGTGTTGATCCCCGTACTATTAGGTATCGACTGGAGGAATTGCCTCACTCTAAACTAAATGAGCCAAATACTGTTGTCCTCCCTTTGGCAAATAAGGAGATCCAGGCTAGAGAAGTGAACTGAGTTGCTTACGTTCACAGCCAGAAAGCACGAGACCCCTTTCCAACCCTGGTTTCCAGCTCCAAAGCCCATGTTCCGAACCACTTTTCAGTCTACACGTTCTGCTTCGGAAAGTTTCTGTAGCTTCAAGACAGGGTGGTAGCAGAAATGAAGACCACTAGGTGATAGTGAACCACAGGCAGCTTAGGAGACTTTTAAATAGATGCGAAGACAGTCTTTGAGTCTAGTTTGGGAAATTGTATTCTCCTTACTGTCCCTTGGCGATGCCATCCCCCTGTAATGTATGGCTGTAATAGTCCAGCTTTGTTAGCCTGCAGAACGGGCACTATGCCCATGAGAAACATCAGCCCTAGCTTGTCGTCTACAGATTTCTAGCTCTAGGTGTTATTTAGAAATGATTTAAAGGTGGGGCGCCTGGGTGGCTCAGTGGGTTAAAGCCTCTGCCTTCGGCTCAGGTCATGATCCCAGGGTCCTGGGATCGAGCCCCGCATTGGGCTCTCTGCTCAGCGGGGAGCCTGCTTCCCCCCCTCTCTCTACCTGTCTCTCTGCCTACTTGTGATCTCTGTATGTCAAATAAATAAATAAAATCTTTAAAAAAAAAAAGAAATGATTTAAAGATAAACGCATTGCTGTTTCACCAGTAGACCGGGTTCAGTGGCGGTGGACTGTGCTGGTTATTTCTGCCATGTTTCCCTGATCTCGTGTAATTGCAGGCCTGCGGGCCAAGTCTCTGTTGCTCCTTGTCAACTTGGTAAAAGGGAAAAGCCATTAACGATTTCTGGAATTGGGGAAGCCTGTGTCGGAGTTCTTGGCCTGCCTCTTATTGAAACATTCAACCTTTCTGACCCTGTTTTTTTTTCATCTATAAAATTGGAAGAAAATGTATATTTCACAGATTTGTTGTGAGGACTGAGGTAAAACTCGGCAGAGCCTCGTCTAATGCAGGAGGCGTTGTATTTCTAATCCATAAGGGAAAGTGCATATCGGCAAAAGTATCCTTGTGTTACCGAGACTATAAAAAAAACCATGTGCCTTTCTGCACCAGAGTCAGATTCAGCATGGTGAGACTCCCAGCCTAGATGTGGGTCATTTCTGTTCATCCTTCAGATCCATTCTCTCCAGTTCGCAGCCCTCTGTGTGCCCCAGAGGCTTACCTACGTGGACAGAGGTCATCACCACGCTCCATGGCCATTGCCTCAGAACGTGGGAGCATGAGCAGGAAGTAAGTGGGAGGGAGGACAGTGAGGTCAGGGTGACAGTTCTTTGTTCCCTCCCCACTATTGAAGGCCTCAGCTCCTGTCAGCCAGCTCTCTCCTTCCCCACATCTGTTTTAGGCTTTGGAACCTTCCCTCCCTCCAGAGTCGTCAGGCCTGGAGTTGTGAATGATCACTGCAGTCTGCTAGTCTGGGAGCTTGACTTGGTCGTTGTCTTTAACCCTGCCCGTAGCATCAGTAGCTCTTTCATCACGGACTAAATTTGAGTAGCTCATTTGCCCATCCATGTCGTTTTCTGCAGGGACCCCGATTGATAAGCCAGTGAGACCCATCTGGGCACTGATAGGAGTTATCTTGTACCTCCTTGAGTGGATAGGCAGACAGAATTGCCCATACTCCGTCTGTAGAAAATTCACTTGCTCTTTCTGTTTTCTCTGCGCGTGTACCATGCATGACGGGATGGTTGGAACTGGCACCGGATTCTCTCAGTCACCACTGTTGTGCAAGTGTGGAGTGTGGTTGGATTGAAGCAGATCATTTTGGCTCCCTTTCTGCTCCTGTTCCACCCTGGATTCTAGCCCAGAACTACAGCAGCCATCTCCCCAATGTGATTGGGTCTCATTCTCTCCAGTTGGACCAGAAGCCCATTGAGGTCCTGGATCTAGGTCGTTCTTATTTAGGAAAGAAGCCAATGGTT
>PISX010025238.1:0-26473 GCA_004024625.1 Mellivora capensis
TTTTTTTTTTTTAATTTTCCAGAGTTCATAGTATGAAAAGGTCAAACTGATAGGAGCTTACTAGTGATATCAGAAGCAGAAGAGCTCTTTGTGGATTTTTGTTTTTGTTTTGTTATATTTGCATCCCTTCTTTATCTAGCTGCTTGTTCTTTGTCTTTAACATTAAAGGTTTCTGGAAAATGTCTGGTCCTTCATCTTTTGTTCCTGTTTAAGATGTTCTGCGTGCAAGCCATTATTCTCAAAGGCTGTAGAGTGATTAAGCCAGGATTGGCCATTTTGAGCGGTAACTTCAAAATCTTGTTTTTTCCCTTGAGGACATTCAATTTTTCTGGGGAATGATCTTCCAATTTCTTACTGCAGGAAATCTGCTTGGATGCCTGCAAAGTTAAGTTGAGGAAGGGTCTCAGGGTTCAGCATTTAGACTTTCATCGAATCCTTCCATTTTTAGCTCAGTAGCTTTACAGTCACCCTGGAATCTGTTTCTCCAGAGAGTAAACCCTTCCAACTTCCCTTGGGCTGAGGAAGGTAGTTGTTGAGCTGTACAGGTTGGGGAAGCTAATCTAAGGGTCTAACTGTTCCTTAAGCAAACTTTCAATTTTTTGTTTTCAGCTCCCAACTTCCTCCTGAATTCAGAGATTTCTAGTGACTCCAATGTCTTGGGCTTTTCTGGAGTTGTTTTAAAATTGGATAATCTCTTGGGGCACCTGGGTGGCTCAGTGAGTTAAAGCCTCTGCTTTCGGCTCGGGTCATGATCCCAAGGTCCTGGGATCAAGCCCCGTATCAGGCTCTCTGCTCTACAGGGAGCCTGCTTCCTCCTCTCTCTGCCTGCCTCTCTAACTACTTGTGATCTTTGTCTGTTGAATAAATAAGTAAAATCTTAAAAAAAAAAAAATTGGATAATCTCTTGTTGGCTGTGTCCCTTCTGCCATCTCCAGGCAGTCTTGTTTTTGCTTTTTCTGTTCTGTTAATTCAGTTACCATCTATCCTACTTCTGTCTGCTACAGTGTTATTAAAATACAGTCTGTTGTGCTCTCTGCACATGTACTCTATGTCCTTTTGAGTTTACTCTTCTTTATTCCTTTGGTTTCATTTTTGGTGGTGTTTTTGTAGGAAGCTGGAATTGCTGGAGGAAGGTTTTCTCTTCCTTTATTCATAAAGAGTGAATAAATTATAAAGGATCAGTTTGAGGAGAAAACCTTACTTTTCTAGTAAACAAATAAAAATAGACTTTTCATTGTATGAGGTTAAAATCTTAAATCAACCAAGAAAAACATGATAGCTTACTCTCTAGCAGGAGAATCAAGTGGACAGTGGTGGTACTTATGAATGCCTTAGAATCATGGAGTTTCTGAGCCATAAGGAACTTGCAGATTTTTGGGGACAGAAAATTTCACTCTTTTTAGTGGTGGTACTCATTTTTTCTTAAAGAGATTGTATTTGCACCAAAGTATATAAACCAGGAAAAGTTATGAATTTTTTCCCCCAGACATTTAAGTTTTTTCTTTTGTAAAATCACTGAGCTCATTCCAAGAGCTTTGAGATTTCCTCATGTACAGATGGAAAACCATTGCTTTGGTGATGACATTTTATAGGCCTTTAGCCCAAACAGGGTACACAACCATCTCTCTGGTGTAAGTGTTTGAAATGTTTAGAAACAACAATACTGATAATTAAACTATAATAAATAAACTGTATATATATATATATATATATATATATATATATATATATATATATAAATTGTAACTGAGCACAAACTCTGGGGACGTTATGTTATGGGTTTTATACACAGTATCTCATTTAATTCTCACAAGGATGCTAGGAGGAAGGCATGATGGTTATTCCCATATTGCAGGGGAGGAAACAGAAGCCTGGAGAGACTAAGATCTTGGTCCTGGATACACAGCTAGGCAGTGGAAAAGCTGGGACCCAAACCCAGTTCGGTCTGCCTCAAAACCCATTTACTTAACATGCTACACTAGGCATGATCTGGTGGGCTTTGGGCCCCACAGTGTACTGTGTGCATAGTACTCAGGGCTGTTTCCCATTTGTGACCGAGCTATAATGACGGAACAGGTCACAACAAAAAGCAATGTATGTCTCTAATCCTCAGGCAGCAGCAGCTCCCCGATACTCCACCCTATTCGGCATCAGACTCCTGTTCTCCTCCACAGATGCAAGGTGAGTGCACTCTGCCGCCCGCACACCTTGCCATGTCTTCTGGGACGCTGGGCTGTCAGAAAGAGAGGCCCTTCTCACCTATGTGTTCCCCCAGGTGCTTGCTGCCGGGCCACGAGACCCGCAGCCGCAGCCGGGAGGACTCCAACTACTTCTCTCCACCCTGCAGCTGCAGCCGGCATGCTCCCTGCACACCTGCCGCAGAGCTCCTGTGAAATGAGCAGCTCTAGCCTCGGCAGCTCTCGTCACTGCTACCCGGACACCAGTCATCTTCCAACCCCCCCGGACCGATGCATGTCCTCCCATCCGGGGATAAGCCGTCCTTACCATCAGCAGCCTCTGTGCCACAGCCCTGGGTAAAGGGCAACATATTTAGTTATAAAAGACCTCAGAGCAGCCAGCAGTGCCCCCGCAGTGCCGGTAAAGCATGGATCGTGGCGTTCCCTCCAGGAGATGGCGGTGTTGAGACAAATATCAGACACAGGAAGCTCTCCTCCCCCCAAACCACCCTCCCGCCCCGCCCCCTCGGCTTTAGACCATCTTTTAACTAAAACCCCACTAAACCCAAAGTCCTTATTCAGTGGAAAGTTAAAATGTCAGAAATGTATGGGTGCATTCCGAGCAATGGAGAAAGCACTGTTTGCATTTGCAGCCTCAGCTAGAACACACAAGTGATTTGTGAATGAGCTCTCAGAAAAATACCTACTGATTAAGCATTAACTTACATTTTTTCTTCCCCCTCTTTTCCTTCTTCTTCTCCTTCTCTCTTCCATTCCTCCTGAATCTAAAGAATGGCAGAAAGAGTAAAGGTCCTCAAAAATTGTGGCAAAATTCCATGTGAGAAAAATTTCAGGTGTAAAATGTATACGCATTTTATATACTTCTATTTTATATATGTATATTCTATAGTTTAAATTCCTGTCTTTGTCTCAATGAGTCCTCTGCCTTTGGAAATATAGTCAGTTTATTTTTCAAGCAGGTGAATCTCAGATCTACTGGCTACGTTTCAGACTAGTAGGGCTCATGGGATAAGAGCTTGTCCGGTGCACTCACGTACAACCTAGTGGTACTGCGGACCAGAGGGCCTCAAGGAGTCTTAACCAACTACAGCTAGTCTTAAGAAGGCTGAGAGCAGACACCTGGGAAACGGAGTCTGATTTCATGTAACATGGAGAGCAAAAACTCCTAACCTTCATCCTGGGTTCTTGATTCTAGAGCCTCATTGCCACCAACCAAGAAGAGAAAGTGCACACAGGCGCTGGAGGACTCCGGGGACTGTCACGTGTGGGCCCACCACTCCAGACCAAGTGAGCCAACCTGGGGCCGGTCACTGCTTTCACCATTAAGTCAGGGATTTTTTTTTTACCAGCCTTGTAGTAACCCTGCAAAATTATTGTCTCTTTCACAGAAGGGCAAGGGTAAACCCTGGGAGTTTCTGTCTTTCCTCTTGACACAATGTTTCATGCAGTCTTAGGTGGGGTCATGCAGGTGCTCCTAGGGAGAGATGCCATTCTCTCTCTCTCTCTCTCTCTCTTTCTCTCTCTTGCTGGTGGAGAGGAAATGCAAATGTCCTTTTGATTTTAGGGGCAGTGTGTCTCAGAGGACATAGGCTCCAGGCCAGTGGGAGCTTGCAACATGGCAGCACGTTCAAGAGCTGACTGCTGTGCTATTGTTCAGGCCCTTGCAGTCCTTCTCCACTTCAGTGCGCACACAGATAAAATAGGGGCCTGGGTAAAATGCAGGATCTGATTCAGTACGCCTGAGATGGGGCCTGAGGGTCTGCACCCCTAACAAGCTCCCAGGGATACCAAGGCTGCCGGCTCATGGAAGCAGACTTTGGAGAATTTCTCCAGGGGAGAAGAAAGGTAGAGAGTTGATGTGCTCTACTTGCGCTCGCTTCAAGTTAGTGGGTTCCAAGTAGATCTTTGAGATTTTGTAAGGTCATTTCAGAAGTCTTTCAGCAGAATCATGCGATGCCCAAGTGGCCAGACTACCTTATTTTTAGTGTTATGTAACAGGTGACACATCATGTTTTGAGCTTAGAGACCTCTTCAAGTTGTGAACAAATAGGAGTTTTGGAGTCTGCAGCCTGGAACTTCCAGAATAAATGTTATGGCACTTAATAGGCAAAAGGATGAGACTCCAAGCCTCCTCCATTAGCTGCTGTAAATAACGAGACGTGGGCAGTATGAATAGCAGCCCAGACTCAGGGTACATCACTTTTACTGCCCCGAATCAGCTTGGCCGGACGTTCAAGATTTGCTTGGGGGCTCCCCTTCCCACTATTGTCCCCAAACTCCAGGGCTTTCTACTGCGCTGGAAGGTGATGCGGTGGCTTCCTCACCTGCTTGAGTTGCTGCCTTTGTCTTTCATGGCCACGTGATTAGAGCTGGTCCTCTGCTTGTCTGTGGAGCCAGCTGGTCCTTTCAGGGATGTCTGGCCTCAGCTTCAGCATGGCTGGAGTGTCCTCCAGCCAAGGCCCACACGTGGCTGCCTCTTTTTGGCCATGGGGTGGCAGAACCATACTGGGCATCCAGCTCTCACATGAACCAAACCTCTCACTGCCTCCTTTTCTTTCACATGGACCCACCCTGGCCAACGGTTGCTTGGTTTTTCTTATTCAACCCTTGAAACAGAAAATGTTAATTAAAGTCTCCTTTCTGGATAATATAGAGCTCAACACCCAGTTTCCTTACTGATTTCTCTGATTTCTTCAAGAATCCTTACATCTAGCCTGCAGCTTCTATGTGATTCTCAAACACAAAAGGCTGAGTAAATTCCTAGCCAGACGAGGGGACCATCTGTTCGCTCTCTCACAGATGCACCAGCCCACTGAGAGAACTGGGCAAGCCACCCAAACCTTCCAAGCGTTTCCTTGTCAGACCAGATTGCTGTTCAAACCCTCCTGGCCATTTCGGGGTTAAGCTCCATCCTGTGGTGATTTTCTGCTGCCCGTCTCTGGAGAGGACATTGATTTTTCATCATCTCCAGAGAAAATCATGAAAGAGTAACTGACATGTCCAGCAGATGGGAAACCTTGAATCCCTTGTTTAAGTCCTATTCGAATGAAGGTCACTGAAAAGCTGACTAAAGATAATTGACTCTGGACAATTGTTCCAGAATGTAAATGAACATTTTCCCAGGGCCGGGCGGGGGGTGGTGAGGCAAAAATCCAAATGCTATGTTTTCATTACAGTTTATATTTTCAGCAGAAGTTTTCTAGTAGAGAATTCATATTTGATGTGGCAGAGGCCAAGGGTTTTTACAAAGGTCCTGGGGAAATGGCATATGGGAGGAGGAAGGAGGAGCCTAGGCTAGTAGTCTTACTGGACAGGGATTTTGATAGGAGGACATGTTCTAAATCAATCAGGAAGGCTTTTCTCTGACCTTCTCCCAAGCAGTTCACTTTGTCCAGGGTTCTAAGATTCCCATTTATAGGCTCACAACGTAGAATCACTGGGCTGCTGGGGACAGATGTAAAATCTTGGTAAGAGAGAAAATAGCTGGTGGGCAAATTCCTGCTAGCTGTTTCCAGCCCCACGTGGTCTAGACCCCATATACGAGAGGGTTCCTGCTTCCATTTCACCTGAATCCCAAATGTAAGATGGTTCATGGATTCATATGGTTTGACCCTCATATATGAAAGGGTTTTTTCAGCCCCAGAGTGGTGTTCTTTGGCCCGCAGGAGAGGTGCCTTGGCTGAGTTCACACTGTAAAGTCAGAAAAATTGTCTGTCTCATCTCAGCAAGTAGGTTCTTTCTGAGATTTTTTTTAAAGATTTATTTATTTATAGAAAAATTGAGAGCAAGAGAGCGAGCACAGGGAGGTGGGGCAGGTGGGGGTGTGCAGAAAGGGAGGGAGAGGGACAAGAAGAAACCACGCAGAGTGGCTGAATCTCAGGACCCTGAGGTCACCACCTGAGCTGAAACCAAGAGTTAGACGCTTAACTGACTGTGTCACCCAGGCGCCCTGAGACTGACTTCTCTCGATTATCAAATAAGAATCATAATTTCTACTTCTCCCATTTCTAAGATTTTTTATGTATTTATTTATTTTAAAAGATTTTATTTATTTATTTGACAGAGAGAGAGATTACAGGTAGAGAGGCAGGCAGAGAGGGAGGGTGGGGGAAGCAGGCTCCCCGCTGAGCAGAGAGCCTCATATGGGGTTTGATCCCAGGACTCTAAGATCATGACCTGAGCCGAAGGCAGAGGCTTTAACCCACTGAGCCACCCAGGCACCCCATCTAAGATTTTTTAAAAGTAATGTATAAAAGAATATTTTGAAAGGCGTTAAAATGCAAGCTTTAAGTTTTTCTGAAAGGTGGGAACTTGGTCAGTTTGCTGCTTTCACACTTGCATTCCTCTTCTGCTACATGTTCTCAAGACATCCTCAGTGTAACATGAAGGGAAGAGGAGGGTTTGAACTCTGTCTCTTCCACTTAACAGCTGTGACACTGAGCAAGTTATTTCAGGTGGTCAAACCCCAATTTCCACATTTGTTAAATGACATTAGGAATCCTGATCTCCTAACCTCTCTGTAATCAGTTTGGTTGCATGGACTAAAGCACATCCTATGACCCAGTGATTCCACTGCTGGGAATATGCCTAGCAGAAGTGTGTAAATACACCCACTAAAAGACACGTTCAAAAATTCCCACAGCAGTGTTACTTTTAATAACCACAAACTGAAAATAACCCAAATGACCGTCCAAGGCAGGACAAATTGTGTTATATTCCTACAGTAATGGAAATAAACAGATGACTGCCATTTGCAACAATAATGAGTGAATCTCAAACATAATGTTGGGCAAAAGAAGGCAACACATAAGACTACATATCATATAATTCCACTTCTCTACACTCCTTTGTGGTTTTAGATTTCAGAATAGTGATTTGTCTTGGGCAGAAGAAAGTAGTAGCTGGAAGAGGGCATGAGGGTAACTTCTAGAGTGCTGGACAAGCCCAGGCCCATGGATTCCAAACCTCAAGCTCTGGAACTTCCTTTATCCTCTTTCCACAGGAGGACAGAGGAAGAGAAGATGGGAGAACTGGTTTCTTCCTTTCTCTGAATTTGGTATAAGCAGGAGAACCGTGGAAGGTGTTTGTTTGTTTTGGAGAAGTTTCTAGGTCTGGTATCTTTTGGAGGAGCGACAGCATGAAGAGCTCCTTGCATTGCTCACCTCCTGTATTCTAAGCCAGGAAACAGTTTTTCATGATTTTGAGAAATCTTTTCAAAGTGGTTGTTTACAAAAACTGAAAAAAATTGATGTTTTGCTTAGTTGACGTGTAATAGGGATACCCCAAAGTAAACACATTTCCTTTGACATTTGAGATCAAAGACAACCCGGAGCAGCTCTGCTATTTATTCATTTGAGGAAGCCCTCAGTGGAAGTATAGAGAAAGGAAGTTAGACAAATGAAGAAAACCCTGCAGTTTCCAAGCTGGGGGCTAAGTGCACGCTCTCCAGGAGCTCCCCTCCTATCTCTGTGTTGTTGCTCTTGGCCTGCACCTGATCTTGGGAACACCCACCATGTCCATTTCACTCCTGATGTCAGGCAGGAGTCATCTTTAGGGAGTTAAAAGAGAAACAGAAAAGGTACCAATAGCATTTACATAAAAATTATCCGAGTTTGGAGGCATACTCAAATTAAGACAATTTGCAAGGATTATGCAAAAATAGTAGCTTGCGCATGTGAAATTGCTGTTATTGTAACATAGAAAAGTAGCAATTTCTTATAGTCAATATTACATATTTAACATTTTCTGCTACTTTATCTTGGCATTAGCTTCTGAAAGTGCTTCCACTTGTACTATGATATTCTCTCTGCTTGTACAGCGTTACAAGATGGGCAAGACATCTGTTTTAATTTCTATTTTGCTGTTGAGGAAAGTAAGACACTAAACGAATAAATAGGTCCTCTGAGTTCAGAAAGCTAGTGCCAAGGGGGACCTGTAACAGATTAGAATGTATTAGTTGCAATGAACAAAAACAAAGAAACAAAGGACAAAACCCCCCAAACTCCAAAACATCAAGCTGCCTTAAGCAAAAAACAAGCAAACAAACAAACAAAAAAAACAAAACCAGACGATTTATTGCCTCCTGTCGCCCAAGAGTTTAGGATTGGATCCCAGAACTCAAATCACGCCATCAGAACTGGGTGACCTTCATCCTCAACCCTGCCTTCTGCTGTGTGGGCTTCATTCCCAGACAGGCTTTTCTTTCATATCCCCAAATGGTGCCAGCAGCTCTTCAGGATGGTGTCTCCCAGGTTTAAAGCTCCTGGGTTTAGGAGCATCTTTGAACCCGTGTTCAAAGAGGCAGCATCTTTGAACCCGTGTCCCCTGAAGTGCTGAGATTCACTCTGCTTGAGTTGGCTTGGGCCATGAGTCAACCTGGTACAATTATTGAGGCAAGAAGTGAATCCTGGGCTTGAACTGAGCCAGCCTGGGTCCCCCTGCCCTCCTCTGGCTGGGAGTGAACTTCACTGGAACCGCAATGACTGCACGTGGGGAGACACTCTGCAGGAGAGAGGGTAGAGGGACACTGAGGACACAATTCCCAACAAGGCTACTCACATGTCTCCTGCCTCCCACCACTTGTCACTTCCCACATGGTCACTCTTCCTCATACATGGCCAGTTCATTAGCTCCATGCAGCTGTCTGTGAGTCTAGGAAGAACAGCCTTGGAGGAAGGATCTAACACACCGATTTCTTTGCAGTGACAAGTAGGAGTTCCAGCAGCGAAGTGCTATTCTACGACAGTGAGGGACAGAACATGACAACAGTGGACCAGGGTTCTCCTTCTCTGAAGTGGCAGCCATACCAGAATGTGCCTTGGCACAGTTTATTCACTGGTCATTATGAGAAATTGTAAGTGGCCCCGGGTCCCCTGGTGGTGTACTGAGGGAGGGAGGGAGGAAAGGCGGTGCTAACTCTCAAGACTAAATCCAAGGATTTGGGCTTTGAAGCCACCCCTGATCAATAGGATGAGTCCATGAGGAAATGTGTCTTACTCCTTAGGTTTCGCATTCCGACTAATGTATAGCTGGGACATGGGCTTCTGGCCTTTTGGAATCCAGACTGTAATTCTAACTCATTACAACTTACCCACTAAATGGTGGAGGGAGAGTGAGTCTTTCTCAGACCATACACCCAATTCAAACTTCAAGCTGGAAAATGGGGATTTCCCAAATCAGTAACATTTAATCCTGCAGTTAATTTAAAATTCCACAGAATACCATTTTGGGGACCACATTAAATTGCTAGCTGGTGACATCCCCCCTCCCCTAATATCTATGCTGTGAATCCGTATTGTCAAGCTCATTGTCAACATATACTGCAACAATCCTGTTGGTATTGGTGGTGAGTCTGTGTTTAAAGACGGAAATGAAACCATACGAAATATCTTTAAACTAGGAAATTTTCGTCTTAATCTTATGACATAATTTCAAGAAATAAATGTGGACTTACATATTATTGCTCTTAAACATCTTCAGAGCCTTCTCTTTATTCCTTAGAGTGTAATTTATCTACCAACGTCTTCTAGAGTTTTCAAGATTATAAAGGGGCCCTTGAAAAATCTGGAAAATGTTAAGGGTTAAAGTATAGGACTTTCAGGACATAATATGAAACGAGAAACGTTGATCCACAAACTTGAGGGTCTTCTATGGTATTTTCCAAATTCAAATAGAGCTTCTTTAAGGGCAAAACTTATCACTAGGACTTACACGTTGAATGACTAGAAGGAAGAAATCTTTTCCTTGAAACAAATTCTAAAGACTTAAACAGACTGGGAGTTGTATTGAATGGGAAGCAGAATGATGCAAATTACTAGTTGTCTCATTGAAAAGTCACAACTTTGTGTGTTTGCCACTGTGTACAATTAGAAAAAGAAAGGGAGGGTCCCCAGGTCTTGGTTTTAAGTCATAGCCTTTATTTGGTTATCTTTTGGGGGAGTATTCCATATCCTATCTTAAATACGAGTACCCAGGTATGAAACCCTTCATCAAGAGTTTGAGGCAACTTATCCTTCTTACTTGAGTAGATTTTTAAAAATTTATTTGAACAGCCAATCTAAGCTCCACTGAGCTGGAAAAAAAGGAGAACATGATGGTATCAGCTTAAAGATATAGAGGCAGATTTATTTTGAATGTTTAGACATACTTCACTTTTCCTAAGTGCAAGAAAAAGACAATATTAATCTACATTAGGCCTTAGGTTGTCTTGATTTCATTATTCATATCATTGAGACAGAAAATCACTTTTGTCAGATTATTATATCTAATTTGTCACAAAGATGTTGTTTCCTTAAATTACCTAAAAGCAATAAAGTTAGGGAATTGAAAACTTTTGTTCTGAGTGATACTTAAAACTTGTGTTAAAAGAGCTTTTAAAAAGCCAGTTTAGTTGGCTTTATGTGTAACTTTTGATATCAAAAACCAAGTTGCGGGGCACCTGGGTGGCTCAGTGGGTTAAAGCCTCTGCCTTCGGCTCAGGTCACGATCCCGGGGTCCTGGGATTGAGCCCCGCATCGGGCTCTCTGCTCAGCAGGAAGCCTGCTTCCCTTCCTCTCTCTCTGCCTGCCTCTCTGCCTACTTGTGATCTCTGTCTGTCAAATAAATAAAATTAAAAAAAAAACAAAAAACAAACAAACAAAAAAACCAAGTTGCTATTTCTAGGTAAACAGAGTTCTATAACCAGAGATTGGTGTTTAAGATTCAGAATAATCTTCGACTGCATGATTGCTGTTTGTTGATTCAGTTTCTACTTCTAGCTGTCTTTAAATTTCAGGCTAATGCTCATATCTGAGTTGTAAACCTTACCTCCTTCCTTCAGGGTTTTTGATAGTGAAACATGGATGATCACTAAAAGTTATATCCCTTTTTCTCAATTAAGACAGTTCTTATTATCCTCAGCGGTAAAATCTATACAATTCCATTCATCGAGCCTTTAGATGAGTAAATTAGAAGATTTGTTCTAGAAACATAAGTCATATGAAGTTTCCAGATGGCATAAGACATGTGGTCTTTATCAAATCCTTCATTTGTGGAGGCTTTGACAAATCAGCTAATTGGAAGTAATCAATGACCTAGTGACTTGATCCACTGAGAAGGTGCTTAAATTGCAAAGAACATAAACACTCTTTTCCCCAAGAGACTCATTCATATTCATATCTTCTGTCTCTGGAATTAGAGGGAAACTTAGAAACTCAGTGTTGTTCATTATAATGGCAGCCATCCAAATTGAGATCCCAGGAAGCACAGCGCCACATGGCAGCAGAGAGCTAGCAGAGCAGTAAGTCCTGCCCTCCTCTGCTTCCTGTCGCAAGGAGGAGCTTCTTTCCTGAGAAGTCCGCATTTAGGAATCTTGATGAATTGAAAATCATGTTCCAAATCTTCAACATGTATGGGAAAAGCTCACCAAAAAAGTTTCACCTATATTCTTTTCTCTGCTCAGTAATATTACACATGTGGGGTGTTTTAGTTTTATTAACATTTAAAGGTCTTTAATTAAACACGTGATACACAAAGCCTTGATATTGAAAATAATTTGGTAGGATAAATAAAGCAAGGATCTGATTAGCCACCTCACCACTTCCATTCCCAGCAGAAGCAACCAGCATAGTAGGTTTTCAGTGCTATTACCAGATCAGGAGGATAAAATGGAGATGACCAAACTCTGGTGAAAATGGGTTTTCAGTCAGTATTCTGACTGGCTCTGGTTAATCTGGTTAAAGCTATTCCTGGTAATTTTGGCCAGCCTGCTTTTTTCTTCTAACCACATGTGGGTTGAATATTCACTCAGGAGAGGGACTGTTTGAATGAGGTGTTGCTGATGACATTTAGAGCATTTTTTTTTAAAGGAAGAAAAAGATGAATTTTATCCCAGATATTTCACAGGTCTGAGTAATGCAGTGACTTCTCAACTTCTAGACTATATCTTTCTGATGTATGGTGGAGTCAAATTAGAATTCTAGAAAGCACAAAGGGGAAGGGAGGCCGAGGAGACAATGCTTCCATTTGGCAAGAATTGTGCTCCTTCCTTGTGAGAAGATAAAATGCTGTGAGAGAGCTATCTGTGTTTTGAAATAGTATTTTCACTTCCTCAGCAAAAATCCACAAAATTGATTAAATATAACAAAAGTCATTTTCCACAGTGTATCTTGAAATGTTTATACTATTAATATTGTTGATGGAAGAAGATGTGTAGAAAATGTTTGTTAAATTGGTTTCTTGATTCCTCTTTTCATAGACCTGATATAGGCTATCGAGTTGTCACAGACAAAGGATTTAATTTTTCACCAGCAGATGAAGCTTTTGTTTGCCAAAAGAAGAACCATTTTCAGATAACCATCCACATCCAAGTTTGGGGAAGTCCAAAATTTGTCAAAACTCAAATGGGTCTAAAGCCAATAGAAATGTTTTACTTGAAAGCTTTTGGGGTTAAGGTAAGTCTTTTATTGAGCTCAATTTAATGAAGCCAGTATTACTAATGTTCCAGGTATCTATTGCTGCATAACCAACTACCCCCCAAACTTAGCAACTTATAATAATGACAGTCATCTCTTTGGGTCACAAATGTGCAGGTTGCTTAGGGCTTGGCTCTCACAGTTCATGTCTCTTCAGGAGCCATCAGCTGGGGCAGCTCAGCTGGGCCTGGATCCAGTTTCCAAGATGGCTCCTTTATATGTCTGTCAAGTCTGGGCTGGCCATTGGCCAGGAGCTCAAATGAGACTGTGGCTGCAAGACCTTGGCTCTTCTTTATGCAGACCTCTCTGTGGGATAAGTTGTGCTTCCTCACGGCATGGTGGATACTTTCTAAGAATAAATGTTCCAAGACATAGGAAATGGGAGCTACCAATTTCTGAAGCCTGAAACTGGCTCAGAAACTGTACAGCATCACTTCAAACTACATTTTGATAGTTTTCATGGCATAAATCTTGCACTTTTTTACTAATTGTAATATTTTATTATTTTTGATGCTGGTGCATTTTCATAGGCAGTAGATTCCTAGTTTTTGCCAAATTCTCAATAGGTCTCTGACTTACAAAAGCCAAGGCGCCATTAATCTTGTCAATGTTCCGTCTTTTTCAGTTTAACAGAGAGGAGACTGAGTCACAATAAAGTTAGACAATTCACCCAAGATAAGTAAATGAGAGATCTGAGTTTAGAATGCAGATAGGATGACTTCTGGGTGGCCAACAAGACCTCAGATCCAGAATTTAGGGGAAGCAGCATCCATTATCTGCATATATTATTCTGGTTATTAACCTGAGCTTAAGCAGCGAGTCTCCCAAAATAGGGCTTGACACATTGGCACATCAGCTGCTCTTGCTCCAAACTGAGCTCTTAAACCAAACCAAACCAAAAAACAAAACAAAAGCAAACAAAGATAATAAACAAACAATAACAAAGCATATTTTTCTGATTATGGAAGTAATATGAATCCATTGTGAAAATTTTGGAATACAATAGGGAACTGTAAAGAAGAGAAAAAAGGCATTCCTATTTGGGATCCACCATTTGGTAGTCTAATTTTTTCTGTTATTAAAACTAATCTCATATTGTTAATAGTATATTATGAAAATAACATGATATTATTAAAGACCCTATAAAATATTATTTACAAACATGATACAATTTCTATTGTATAAGTGCACCATATTCCCACATTATTGTAAGTTTTGCTTATTTTCAATCTTAGTAAACGTCCATGTATACCTGTCTTTGCATGAGGGGTACATTCCAGAAGAATTTATATATCAAGGGTATAAACATTATTAAAACTCTTGGTGTATGTTGCGTAGCTGCTTTTCAGAAAAAATGTTATTATGCTGTTATCCACAAGCCATATAGGACAGGACAGCTCTCACCACACCCTTGCCACTATTCATTCAGAGCAAGAAGAGTTTTGTAACAAGTACTGAAAAAATACCATTTTCTGTATTTTATTTGTTTTCACTGTTTATTCTTATTTCTTTTTATTAGAATGTTAGCTGTGCATGGGCTGAGCTTTCTGATGATTTTGTCCACTGCTCATCTCTCTCGCCCCGCGCAATGCCTGGTGCATATAGCAGGTGCTCAGCAAGCATCTACAGAATGAATGAATAAATGAGTGGATGGATGCATGTTCCCTTGGAGCTGCCTTGCTCCTGTGTTTTGCTCCTGATGTTTTAATTATCTGTGAGCTCATGCCACAGTCACTGCTCACCTGCAGTTTTCTGTTGTCTTGTGTTTTCATTGTTTAGTTTCACACGTATTCGTTTCTTTTGTCACCAATAGCGTGCTCCTTAAGGTTGAGGTCATTGCCTTATACATTTTTTCAGTGACTGGTTCCTCCTGCCCAGTGCCTGTCTTGATGCTTTGGAAAACCTTTTTTTTTTCCCCCTAAAGATTTTATTTATTCATTTGACAGACAGAGATCACAAGTAGGCAGAGAGGCAGGCAGAGAGAGGAGGAAGCAGGCTCCCTGCCGAGCAGAGAGCCCCATGTAGGGCTCAATCCCAGGACCCTGAGATCATGACCTGGGCGGAAGGCAGAGGCTTTAACCCGCTGAGCCACTCAGGTGCCCTGCTTTGGAAAACTTTTAAAGTACTTGAACATTACTTACTAGTGGACATTTTTGTTAATAAATTAATTCATGTATTTGGTAACTAATTTCCTTTTTGTTGTTCCCCACAGGTAGAAGCCACCAATCAAATAATCGCTATTGAACAATCCCAAGCAGATAGAAGCAAAAATATTTTCAATCCTGTTAAGTAAGAATTTCTTTTCTGAATTTCTTTGTGAATGTACTGGGAGAAATACCGGTTGCCTAATTTATTTTAGCAAAAATGAATCCCACCGACCATATGTTGTCACCTATAGGTGGAATCTAAAAAACAAAAGAAACAAATAAATAAATACACACACCAAAAAAGCAGAAATAGTCCTATTAATATAGAGAACAAACTGATGGTTGCCAGAGAGGAGGAGTTGAGGCATGGGTAAAATGGGTGGAGGGGAGTGGGAGGTAGAGACTTCTAGTTATAGGATGAGTAAGGCATGGGGATGAAAGGTACAGCACAGGGAATAAAGTCAGTGGTATTGTAATGCTGCTGTGTGGTGACAGATGGGAGCTGCACTTGTGGTGAGCATAGCCTAAGTATAGAGTTGTTGAATCACTATGTCATGCGCCTGAAACTATTGTAACATTTTACGTCAACTATACTTCAGTAAAAAAGTAAATTAAAAAAAAAAAGGAATCCCATTGCAGATACTACATTAGTAATATGTTAATATTATAAATACATGCTTATTAACAAGAACAATTATTGGATTAATTGTAAACAAATTCTTATAGAAAGCTCCATTTTAAGTCATCATCATTATTATTATTTTTTAAGATTTTATTTATTTATTTGACAGAGAGATAGAGAGCACAAGTAAGCAGAGTGGCTGACAAAAGGAGAGTCCCTGCTGAGCAGGGAGTCCGATGCAGGGCTTGATCCCAGGACCCTAGAATCATGACCTGAGCCGAAGGCAGCCGCTTGACCAACTGAGCCATCCAGGCACCCCCATCGTTATTATTTTTTTTAAAGATTTATTTATTCATGAGAGAGGGACAGTGGGGGTGGCGAGGGGCAGAGGGAGAGGGAGAGAGAATCCCAGGCAGACTCCACAGGCATGGAGCCCGATGCAGGGCTCAATTCCAGGACCCTGAGATCACAACCTAGCTAAAACCAAGAGTCAGATGCTTAACTGACCATGCCACCCAGGTGCCCCAAGTCATCATTATTTTTATAACCATTTTTAACACTCTTGCTAACTTCCTGGTTTCCTTGACATAGATTATGGCTAGACCTTTCTTTTAATTTCATGCTGTGCTTAAAACTCATTTTTTCTTATTTTTTAAAGCTATGTGGATTGACTGCCCAGTGGGTTCCAAAATAGATGATTGGCATTATCCAAAGCAATATGGCAGTCCAAACTGAGCGTTCACCCTGTGGAATGACTTGGAGTGGGATTTGCTTTTTGACAGTTTGGCTGGGATGTGGTTGAGACATCTCAGTGTTTTGAACCTGAGCCAGTCCCATCTGGGCTGGAAAGAAGGTGTTCCCACTGCCTGGAGAGATCAGGCAGGAGCTCAGCCTGACGCTCAAGCGGGAGCCACTTGTACCAACACACCACTGAGATGCCTGGTGCATCTGGTTCTCCCTCACCAGGGGGGTCTGTCTGGGGTCTTCCTTGGGAGCCAAGCCAGGAGGAGGCAAATATGTGAAGGGGATGCCAAGGAATTCATGAGGAACTTACAGACATTGCTTGTCAGGAGGCAAGTGCTCTAGCAACAATGGCAGAGACACAGATGAAAAGTCTTCTCTCCCCGTTGTGGAGTTAAAAGAACCCATATATGGTATGAGGAGCACATGCTCTTTTGAGTCAGAAACTCTGGGCTTGAGCTTCTGCTAAATGAGCATATCTTACCTTTCAAGAGTTGTTCCCTGGCAGCCATTTCTGACCGTGTTGTGGAGAGTTTATTAAAAACCGGTGCCTGGAGTAAACTCCTCAGAGTGATGGGGACAGGGGACTGAACATATCTGAGAATCTCAGAACAAGTTAGAGGTGATCAGAGTCCATATTCTCTCACAGTGTCTTGGTATTTCTGCTGTTTTAGAATCGACCTGCCGGCCGACCAGGTCACCAAAGTTACACTGGGCCGGTTACACTTTAGTGAGACGACAGCAAATAACATGAGGAAGAAGGGAAAACCAAATCCCGACCAGAGGTACTGGCATTCGTGCGTATGCCCCTCCATGGCTGGGGACTCCATCTGACCAGCTGGTGCCCTCTAGAGGCCCCTCTGATCCTCTTGGCCAGACCAGCCTGCACGCCCTTTTCCGCGGCCCCTTTCTCTCATCTTGGACCCTTCCTATTTATTGACACATCTCATTCATCCTCAGTCATCTTTCCTTGTCCCTCCTCAGCCCCTACAGTGTCTGCTCCCTTGTCCAGCCCCAAATCTGCCTTGATTCCATCCCTGATTCTCTGGAGTAACCACACGTTTATGCCTCACTGTTGTCCAAAGGCTAAGGACCGTCAGACTGCCCTGCTCTAACCTGTGTTCTCGTCACCAGTATAAAGCCTTGAGTCCTGGAGCTGTGTGATTGCTTTTTTTGGTTAAAAAAAAAATGAAATTGCATTAATGATTTAAGTCTCTGGTTCTCCTAGTGTGGTCCCAGACTAGCAGAGATGGTGTCCCCTGGACACTGTTAGAGGTACAATTTCTCAGGCCTCACCAAAGACCTACTGAATCAAAAACTCTGGGGTGGGGCCCAATAATTTGTATTTTAACAAATCCTCCAGGTGACTTGGATGCATATTCAAATTTGGGAACACTGATTTTAGTACATAAGTGTTGGAGTTGGAAAGACTTGGATTTGAATTTGAATTTGAATTTGAATCCATCCTGTAAAATGGGGACAATGTTTATATCCTTCTCCAGTCGGGTTGTTCTTGGGGTTCTAAGTGAGATACTGTAGATAAACTGATTAACCAAGTATATTGCACATTTTGAGGACTCAGATGATGGCTAATGATTATAATGAAAATAACAATTATTTTACTATTACTGTTTTCTTTTTCAATACGGGGGAGAACTCTTATTCTCTGAGGATCAGACAATCTGTGGAGTTACAGAAGAAGGAGGCAAGGTTTTTGCGTCTAGTTCTTAAAGCCAAAGCTTCTCTCAGAGGGATAGTTTTATTTTGACTTTCAAGAAATGATCTGATCTTAAAAATGCCTCATCAGTATTACACAGGAAGAAATAACGGAAGTAACATTGATGAAAATTGCACTGGGAGTAATTGGAGGGGAGGGTTGAGGTCTTTGAGTAAGGTCTTGAATGAGGGATAGACAGGGGACCTGACCAAGAGCAGACAGGGTGGGAAGGATCCAGCGTGGCCGGGCGGGGCCCTGCTGGGAATGGGTGGCTCTGGGCAGAGGGACCTCTTAGGTAGCTGCCTGTTGTGTGTCTGCCTGTGGGCAGTGCTATGCTGTGGGCTTCTGGAACAGCTCACAGATACCCCAGAGCGGGCAGAGGGAGGACCCACAACAATATTGAGTGAATCAACTTAGGGCAACTTAGAACAAAATAGAAAGTCTTTAAACATGCAAGCGGGTGGTAAATTCACTATTAAGCGTCAGGTGGTGTTTGATGGTACAAATTCTGTTTCTCTTTCCTGACGTGTTATCTGCTGTTTCTGAGGTAGATACTTCATGCTGGTGGTTGGGCTGTATGCTACGCACCAAGACCAGTTCTACCTACTGTCTGCCCACATCTCTGAACGGATCATTGTAAGGGTAAGCTTCAGTTCCTTAACGTTTCTGAGCCCACCTGCTTTTCTCCTCTCAAGGGGAATTTGCATTTTCTTTTCTTTTTTTTAAAGTTTTTTTTTTTTTAATTTTGAATTTACTTTTCAGTGGCATGCTAGAAGTGAGCCGTTTCTCAATGGATCATAGTAAAGGCAGGTTTTATTATTTTCATTTCCGTGTAATGGTTCTCAGCCAGAACTTTTGTCCCTCAAAGGTCATATGGCAACGTGTGCCAACATTTTTTGGTTGTCACAGTTAGGGGTGCTACTGGCCTATAGTGGGTCCAGGCTGGGGATGCTGCTCAGGACCTTAATGAACTAGATCCCCCTTCCAAAATGTCAGTAGTGCTGTAGTTGAGAAACTGGCCCCGGCACTGGGCTGACTAATTTACATGTGACACCATTGTATACTGTGTCACATTTACGTTAGCTTCTTTGCACGCAGAGGGGCTGAGGCTCAAGAGGCCAGGAAACTCCTGGTGATCGCCCGGTTTGTGAATGACGGGGCTTTCCTCTAATACCGAAAGTAGAAAGAAGGCATTTCATACCCCAACGTGACTGGTGACCCAGGGAACATCTGGGCCCCTGCCTACCACATGGTAACGGTTCAGCACGTCTTGCTGAGTGAATGATTGGTCACAGCTGTGGACAGGAATCTTGGCAGCCACAGAAACAGAAAGCTGTTGGCAGCTGGAGCTGCAGCTGTGGGAGGCCTGGCTGGCCACCGCTGAGAATACCGGGGGCTTAAGGTAACGGGTCACCACAGGCCTGGCAGCCGAGGAGGGGCTGTGTCGTGCTACGGGGAGGACATGGAACAGGAAAAATCATTCAGTACAGCAACTTCTGTGGCTGTTACTCTTTGGCCTGTGGACCAGATCTGCCTCTTTGGCGAGAGGAGTCTTTCCTTTCTTGGGTTGAGCCATTCTGAAACACAGGGCTCTCTGTGTAATTCTTTTAATCAATTAAAAATAGGAAGCCACTTGTAAGTGGGAATCCTTAAACAAGTTTCAATGGAGGTGAAGTAACGATGGAAATGAGGTAAAACACTTGTGTTCGGATGTCCCAGGGCTAGGCTATGTCCCTGCCATTTTTGTGGGACCTGATCCAATCTGTGGCAAACAGAGTGCCATTCAAGTGAAGGCAGGTGGGGCCCTCTTCCTGGGTCATGGGCCAAGGGCAGCGGTTCTCCACCCCCAGTGGGCTGCAGGGTGGTCTTGGACATCTCACCCAATGGCCTCTGGGATTGTGTGTTGCTCTAACAAACATGATTTAAAGTAGAGTCTGGAAGCTTGGGTCACTTATTGCTTCTGGTTTTTCACAGGAAAAACCAACCATTCTTTTCAGAGTTAGCATAGGTTAGATATTACGAAAGTGCAGCTTTGAGCTGGGAAACTCATGCCTGAGTCAGGCAGCCTGCTAGTCACCCCTGTACCTTGAATAATGTACAAGGTGTCTGGTTTCTCCATTTCCTGCTGCCAGCTCTCTTCTCTGGCTGTGAAGTCCACAAGGCAGCAACACGAGAGAGCACTACTATCTAGTATTCTGTTACCAGAACTCTATTCACTGGTGCCTTCTCCTATCCAAAATGCCATGATAATTTAACTCAAGATCACTTTGAAAAGTTGAGTGTTCCTACAATTCATATTCAGAGTTAATACTAAAAAATATTAAATTATACTTAGTATAGATTGGGTGTCATGTTATTCACTAAATTTTTATTTTAAAAAAGTGATTGCATTCCAGATTTGATTGCTGTCTTCTAGCCATAAGTTTTGGTTAAAGAGAATGCCCTATTCTAGAAGTATGCTGGTCATACAGGGGTTACTCTAGCAACAACGAGAAGAGGGAGAATGGTAATAGGGTAAACCATTCTACCCCTCCCCCAAACTAGAAATATCTCTTTGATGCTATTTCGTTCTAACCCCAAATGCAGAAGTGAAAATGAATGCAGTTTTGAATCTATTTAATTAACGTTTAAACCAACCAAGAGAAAAAAAAACTGAGCTTCAGATATGGTGATGTTGTTTGAATCAGGGAGTTTTTGAAACATTCACACGACACATTTCCTGCCCCTAAGATTCTGTAGGTATATGCCTTGGACATGTATCTATGGTTGGGCAGAGGGCAGACTGGCTCACATTCTCCAAAAAAGCCAGATGTGTCCTCTTAGGTTGTGGCCTGGGTCTGTTAGTTTGAGCTCCAGAATAAAGGGAGAAAAATTTGACAACTGAACAGACTGTGTTATACGGAGAACTGCAAATTGCACTGAGCAAATCTAGGTTAATTTTGAGGCCTAAGAATCATTCCTCCCAAGAGCTGAGATTAACGTAAGGGCAAACGTAGGAGGCATGGACTAGATGAGTTTCCAGCTTCCAGGAAGGCTTCAGAGACCAAGCTTGTCAGAGTTCTCTTTAGAGAGAGGATGATGGGCAAGACCCAGGAATGGTTCATCTGGGTTGTCAATCAAAACAGCTTTAGAAATATATTATGGTCCTGTCGTGTAGATTGATCAATTTCATGGAAATTAAGGTTTACTCCAAAGACAGATTTATTTCCCAGGTCTTTTGTTTTGGGGAGCATTCTGCCATAGAGTTTCTTCAGATTCTCCTTGTTAATGACTAGGTTTTCATTCAGCTCCACTTTGCTTCTAAAACACATAATTAAACCTGGTTTGGAGTGCTGTGTTGTAAGCAAGAGGGATGATTACTTTTGTCTGCCTTTCAAAGATGCGCCGGGGTTTCCTAGTTTTGAAAATGAATACATTATTCCAATTTCTTTTCCAGAAGAGTAAAAACGTGCATGTCCCCAAGAAATGCCCCCTACTGCCCTGCAAACTGCACTGGCCTAATGAGAAACCAACAAACAAGGACAGGGAAAGCAAAAGAATGATACAGCTGCAAGGATGGGGAGGGATGGGCATAGAGCAGAGCCATCCCAGGGCCCAGATCGCCCTTTTCCACAAACGTCCCTTCCCTCCCCCCAACACACACACACACACAGACACACACACACACACACACACCTGTCTTCTGGAGTTCAGATGAATTTTTATTTACCCAAAGCAATCGGTATGTGGAGCAATGTCCATTTCACCCCATGGTTTGGATTCAACTTTTGTTAACTCTGAAAGGGGTAACTTGGCCAGGAGTATATGGGACTAAGAATCCCCCGGAGAGTAAAACAGAGATTCCTGGGTCCTCCCTCCACAGCTTCTGATTCAATAGTTTGAATATACATTTCTAACAAGTTTCCAGGAGAGACTGCTGACCTTCAGACCACACTTGGAGTAGCACTGATAGGGAGAATTTCTAGTCCCATTTTCCACATCTCTTTCAACAGGAACAAAAATTTATTTGATATGAATTGTCTTCCTCAACTCAAGCTTTCCTAGTATGCTCTTTGCTGCTTTAGAAGCCCAACAGTGGTGAAGCAAAGAAATTCCAGCTTTCCATTCCAAATTTAGAACGGCCTCGAGTTACTATTAATTGCTGTTTCCTTTTCCAAGCACCTACAGAGGGCGCCATTTACACTTTACTCAGAGAATGGAGCTTCCCTCACAGAATTCGTGCATCGCTCTAGGTGTGTTGCGGAGGAGAGCGGATTAAATGATTACAGGCCAATTTTGGAGACATTGCAGGTTCGGTTCCAAACACCGCAATAAAGAAAGTCGAACTTCATTTGTTTCATCAACTAAGTTGGACAAAGTTGCTGTCTTCTAGCCATAAGTTTTCATGTTTCACCGCAACAGTCTTCATGGAATCTTTTAACAGGAGTAGATTCTATCTCAAGAAACCACTTTCTCTGCTCATCCATAAGAAACAAGTCCTTATCCATGAAAGTTTTACCGTAAGATGGTAGCAATTCAGTCCCATCTTCAGGCTCCAATTCTGATGGTAGTTCTCTTCCTATTTCCACCACATCTGCAGTTTCCTCCCTCTGCTAAAGCCTTGAACCTCTCGAAGTCCTCTATGAGGGTTGGAATCAACTTCTTCCAAACTCCTGTTAGTGTGGATTTTCCCACCTTTTCCCATGAATCAGGAATGTTCTTAATGACATCTAGAATGCTAAATCCTTTACAGGTTTTCAGCTTAATTTGCCCAGATCCATCAGAGAAATCACTGTCGATGGTAGCTATAGCCTTACGAAACATATTTCTTAAATAATAAGACTTGAAAGTCCAAATGACTTCTTGATCCACAGGCTGTAGAACAGATGTTGTATGAACAGGTATGAAAACAACATTAACCTCATTGTACATCTCTATCAGAGCTCTTGGGTGGCCAGGTGTGTTATCAATGAGCAGTTTTATATATGTGTGTATGTGTACAAATTTTTTTAAGGTGTAGGAGACTTTTTTATTTTAAAGATTTATTTGAGGGACACTGGGTGGCTTAGTTGGTTAAGCGTCTGCCTTCAGCTCAAGTCATGATCCCAGGGTCCTGGGTTCAAGTCCCTCATTGGGCTCCTTGCTCAGTGGAGAACCTGCTTCTCCCTCTGCCGGCCACTCCTCCTGTTCGTGCTCTCTCTTTCTCTCTGTCCCTCCCTCCCTCTCTCTCTGACAAATAAATAAATCTGTAGTTTAAAAATATATATTTATTTGAGAGAAAGAAAGAGAGTGCAGGGGGAAGGAGGGGCAGAGGGAAAGGGACAGAGAGAATCTCAAGCAGATTCCCTGCTGAACGTGGAGCTCAGTCTCCAGACCCTGAGATCACGTCCTGAGCTGAAATCAGGAGTTGGATGCTTAGCTGACTGAGCTGCCCAGGTGCTCTGAACAGTCATATTTTGAAGAAATCTTTCCTGAGTTGTAAGTCTCAACAGTGGGCTTAAAATATTGAATAAACCATGTTATAAACAGATATGCTATCATCTAGGTTTTGTTCCATTTACCCAGCCCAGGCAGAGTAGATTTAGCATAAATTCTTAAGGGCCTGAAGCTTTTCAGAATGGTCCGTGAACACTGACTTCAACTTAGAGTCAGCTTGTCCTTTGAAGCTTTGAAGCCAGACATTGACTTCTCTCTAGGAATGAAAGTTCTAGATGGCTTCCTCTTCCATTGGAACCCTGTTTCATCTACATTAAAAAAATCTGTCGTTTAGGGTGCCTGAGTGACTCAGTCAGTTAAGCATCCAACTCTTGATTTTGGCTCAGGTCTCTCTCTTGTGCTCTCTCAAATAGATCAATCATTCAATCAATCAATCTTTTTAAAAAATCTGTTGTTTAGTGTAGCCACCTTCATGTTTGATCTAGAACTTCTGGATAACTCCAGAAGCTTCTACAGCAGCCCTTGCTGCTTCACCTTGCCCTTTCGTGTTATACATATGGCATCTTTCCTTAAACCTCATGAACCCTGCTAGTTTCAGACTTTTCTTCTGCAGTTCCCTTACCTCTCAGGCTTCATAGAATTGAAAAAAGGGAGGGCCCTGCTCTGGAGAAGGCTCTGGCTGAAGGCAATGTGGTGGTTGGTTTGATCTTCTGTCCACACCATTCGAACTTTCTCCATGTCAGCAGTAAGGCTGGGTCACTTTCCTACCATTTGTGTGTTTGCTGGAGAAGCATTTTTAATGTCCTTGGCCTTCACAACTTGGCTGTCTGGCACAAGAAGCCCAGCTTTCGGCCTTTCTTGGCTTTCAACGTGCCTTTCTCACTAAGCCTCATTCTTTCCAGCCTTTGATTTAAAGTGAAAGACATGTGTCTCTTCCTCTCACTTCGGTACTGAGATGCCATTGTAAGGTTGTTAATTGGCTTAATTTTAATGTTATTGGTCTCAGAGAATAGTGAGGCCCAAGGAGAGAGAGAGGTGGGGAAATGGCTCATTGGTGGAACAGTGAGACTAATACGTAGACCATTTATCGATGAAGTTCTGCCATCTTATATGGGCATGGTTTGTGGCTCTGCAAATTATGATGATGACATCAAAGATCACCGATCACAGATTACCACAACAAATGTAATAATGAAAAAGTCTGAAATACTGTGAGAATTACCAAATTTGTGGCAGAGACGTGAGATGAGCAGATGCTGTGGCATCAGTAGTCGGTGGTACAGCCAGACTTGCTCAATGCAGTCTTGCTACAAACCTGCAATTTGTTAAAAAAAAAAAAAAAAAAAAAAGTACTATTTGGGAAGTACAGTAAAGTAAAGCTCAATAAAAGGAGATATGTCCGTTGGACAGTAGTTGCTATGCACAGCAGTGTGTTAAGGACAGTTTGAGACTATCATCCTCATTTTTGCACAGTATCCATATATACATGGTTTCAGTAAGTTCCCATAACACTGTGAGATAGTCAAGAAGTCATTATTATTTTTAAGCTTCAGAGAAGAAAAGCTGGTACAGAAACGTTAAGTGACTGCCCCAAGATCACACAGCCAGTTTGTGTCATTACACAGATTAAACCATTCAGGTCTTCCCTAAGTATATAGGGCTGTGGGATAAATAATGAAAGTATTTTAGAGATTTTAATTCATTTTGGGGTTTGATATCATTGAACCACTCTTGGACCACATGGGAACACCACTTCATAATTCCAGAAAGAGGTAGTACATTACAGTTTGCTTTTACCCATTATGATTGTAGATACCAGAGAAGGGAAAAAAGTTCAGAGACTTTATAACATTTCCCATTACTGATGAGACAGACCCCTCCATAGGTCTATACATTTTTAAAAATTGCAGATCTGTGGCCCTTTCCAAGATGACTTGAATGTATTGTAGGGATCTGAGTTTTCATCCGATGAAAGCTATGTAAGATTGTTGTAATTGTTCCAAAAAAGTAAGTCTAGTTACATCTGCTGTTTGATGTGATATGAAGTTTATGATAATAATTATCTCAAAGCGGGACGCCTGGGTGGCTCAGTTGGTTAAGCGGCTGCCTTCGGCTCAGGTCGTGATCCCAGCGTCCTGGGACCGAGTCCCACATCGGGCTCCTTGCTCAGGTCATGATCTCAGCGTCCTGGGACCGAGTCCCACATCGGGCTCCTTGCTCGGCGGGGAGCCTGCTTCTCCCTCTGCCTCTGTCTGCCACTCTGTCTGCCTGTGCTCGCTCTCGCTCCTCTCTCTCTGACAAATAAATAAATAAAATCTTTAAAAAAAAATAATTATCCCAAAGCTCATTACGAAAAAAAAATCCATCACTGCCTGTTTTGTTTCCTTGAAGTGGCTCATTATGTTCAGAGTAGAGCAAAATGCATCAGCATTTATATGGTATACCTTTGGATTTAGTTGATTGCTTGCAATAAAAGGATTTGAGTCAAAGCCAATTTGCCATTCACTACCGAGGAGGCTCTGGGGACCTTGTAGCAAAGCACTTTGTTTAAGTGAATTCACACAAAACAATGTTCAAAGTTGTTACTTTCTATTCTTTTACTGCTTTTGTCTATCAAATGTCAATGGTTGAGTCTTCTAAGCAGCTCGGGGTTCAAATAGGCAAGAGTGAAAAAGTTGAAGACACCTGAAAGTCCTTTCACTGAACCTAAGCTAAGAACTAAACTTTGTGGGTTTTTAAAAATTATTATTTTGAAATGGGTACCACATGCTTATGGTAAAAACACCCCAACAATACAAAGAGTGTGATGTTAAGTAGTGAATCTGCTTCCCAGCCCAATTTCTACGTCTCCCGATTCCTGTTCTTGAAGAAACCATTGCTATTGGTGTCTTGAGTATTCTCCAGAGCCCATCTATGCATATTCAGGTCCTGAGTTCACCATGTCTCCTGCACTGCCCAGAAAGGCAGCGTGAAGACATTGTAAGAGTGTTAACCTTTTAGATGATCAGGGTTTATAGTGTTTGTCTGAATTTCTGACAGCTTACCTCAAACACACAAAAATCAGATTTAGAACAATAGGTCATAATTTTAAAAACAAATTAATTTTTTGTGAGGATTTGGAGGGATTCAGAGATCCTTACTTAAAGATATTTGGAAATATATTCAGCAGCCACAGGAGGTGG
>PISX010025239.1:8797-26566 GCA_004024625.1 Mellivora capensis
TTTTTTTTTTTTTTTTTTTTTAAGATTCTATTTATTTGTTTGACAAAGATCACAAGTAGGCAGAGAGGCAGGCAGAGAGGGGGTGGGGGAAGCAGGCTCCCTGCTGAGCAGAGAGCCTGAGGCGGGGCTCCATCCCAGGACCCTGGAATCATGACCTGAGCCAAAGGCAGAGGCTTAACCCACTGAGCCACCCAGGTGCCCCGACAATAGCCTCTTCTATTGTGAGTTAGCATCAATAGAGGTTTTGAAGTCTTAGAGCTTAGGTATGTCCAGCCTTCTGATTTGTTATCCTGAGTAATGGCATTTGAGACAAATGCACTTTTAAAATAACATTTCTCTCCCCCCCGCCCCGGGTTTTTGGTTTTTGTTTTTCAGACACGGTGAAGCATACACATGGACAAATCCTACGTGCTGTGTACATAATATCATTGTGGGTAAACTCTGGATTGAGCAGTATGGCAATGTGGAAATCACAAACCACAAGTAAGATGGGTTAGAGTTCTTATCTATCCCTTCAACTGTCACCAACCCATTCCAGTGGACTTCATTTTTTTTTTTTAAAGCCCTAGTAAAGCTCTATGATAATTTAGAAACCAGGCAGTGGGGCTTTTGGGCAAACAGAAGCTCATTGGTGTAATGAGTGGAGTTCACTAAAGTTTCTGATTAGGGAAGACTGGGTGAACTCTGAGTTTTCACAGATGAAACTATAATTTCTTCAGCTCATTTTGTTTATAATCCTTGGTTTGTATTATTCACAGAGGGGCATGAGGTGGGAAGAACGTGAAAGTTAAAAAGAGCTGGGTTCAAATCCTACTTTGTGCCTGTAGGCAGGTGTCTTACTCGTCTTGGGCTGCTCTAACAGATCACGACAGACTGGGCGGCTTAAACAGTAGAAATTTCTTTCTCCCAGTTCTGGAGGCTAAGAAGTCCAGGGTCAGGGTGCTGGCAGCCTTGATGTCTGGTGGAGGCTGTCTCCCTCATTTGCAGCAGCCATCTCTTCATCTCCTCACATGGAGGCCACAGAGCTCATGTCTTGTGTCTCTGTAGAAGTGCAGTAGTCTCACTTACGAGGACTCCATCCTCGTGACTGAATCACCTCCAGGTACCATCGCATTGAGAGTGAGGGCTTCAACACACGAATCTATTCCGCGGCAGCATTGCTTCCCTTGTCTCTTGCTCTTCACAAGCCTTGCTCACTTTTTCTTGATGGTGAGTCCAGCACTAACTGAGGATCAGTCACGATCACCTCTGTGTGGAGCCTGGCGTGTAGAGTAGCTGCTCTAGAAAGGTCACCTTCCTCATGCTTCTCTGCCACTGCCTCCATGGTGAACGGTCAGCTGAACTTAGTATCTTCTTCACAGGACTGGAGACAAATGTGTGTTGAATTTTAAGCCATGCGGCCTTTTTGGTAAGGAATTACACAAAGTCGAAGGCTACATTCAAGATAAAAGGTAAAGTTTCCATTTTAAACGTTGAGTAGTCAGTATAGGTGTCTTCTGCTAAATAAAATGTCAGTATTAAAATCTGCCATAATCTAAGAAACAGGCATTTCAGTGAGTTGAAAATTTTTTCTTCTAAGGAAATGTGTTTCTTTAAAGAATCTGATTCATAAGCATCTTCGTAGTAAGTCGATTACAGCAAAACACCGGTTTAATTGTTGGCTGAATGTCAATTTCTCTTGACAGCAAAAAGAAGCTCTGTGCCCTCTATGGGAAATGGACCGAATGTTTATACAGTGTTGACCCGGCCACTTTTGATGCCTACAAAAAAAATGATAAGAAAAATACTGAAGAGAAGAAAAACAGCAAACAGGTGAACACCCTGTTAAGGCGGTGTGGAAGGAATCACTAGGCTCTTGAATTTGTACTAATCCTTTTAGAGGTGGCCTGTTATGGGTTATAGTTTGAACCTTTTTTTTTTTTTACTTGTTGCTAATGCACATAACTTTTCTGCCTGCATCATCTTTATTTAATTGAGATATAGTTTCAGTGCAGCCTTGAATCTTTGTAACAAACAGTCCTCATAGCGACTGTTTGCCTTTACCTTCCACCGAGCCTGGGCGCCCGCCACTTCCGTAGCTGTGTGCAGGGGGTTGGTGATTGGAGTCACATCATGTTGGGAAATGGTGTTCACCTTGGACAAATGATCTCTTCCTTTGTGTTTATCTGCCTTAGAAGCTGAGATCAGTTGAGTGTTTAAAATTGCCTCCCAAATTGTTTCCTACATTTTCACACCTGTTAGCTGTCTTGTTGCGTGCTCACGCTCTCTCATGTCTACACCACCGAACTGAAGATGAGCACGAGTGAGGGGAGTCATTGCTGGTGCAACCTCCGTGAGACCGTTGGCTCTGCACATGTGAGGTGCACGGCCACTTGCTGCAGGCCCCAGGGAGCCTCGTACTCAGCGCACCGCTGTCCCTCTGCCCTGTGCATGAGAGTGGGGGGACGGGGGGCGGGGCAGGGGCGCCTGTTGGGACAGGAGGTATCCACGGGCTGGTTACTCCCCAGGAGCTGGCACCGTGGTTAAGAACACAAACTGTTGGAAGGAATTCTCTCCACCATTGATGGGGGAGAATCTCAGGTTTCCCACCTTCACTCTGGCACCTTCAGCGCCTTCATTTGTAAAACGGGGACCATAATAGGACATAGTATGTGAAACAAGTTGACTGTTGTAAGGGGCACGAGGTGCTCGGTGCTCAGAGTGAACGCTCCTCCGGCCCAGCCACCTGGCCTTCGGCTCCCCTCCGGCCATCTCAGGCCTATGAAAGCTGAGAAGCTGGCTTGTCTTTAAAAATAGGCATATTTATGAGGGGCTTCCTTTGTAAATCAAGTGAACCAGGGTCCTGAGGCGAAGGAAAGGAGTTTTATTAAACTCCTGCAAACATACTGCTCTGCCCGGTTCTGGCTCCTTCCCGCATCCCTCCGCACGCAGGGCTCCTCTCCCCCCACACCCCTCGCCCGCCTGCTTTCCCTTCCTGGCGCAGGTGCACCGACCCTGCCCTGCAGCGGGTGGACCCCGAGAGGGACACGTGCCAGGATGCTGGGAGCCTGACACGAGCTCCTGGCAGCCGCTCCAGCCAGTGCGAAGCCACCCTGGCAATGACAGCCTCACCCACACACGTGGTGTCCTCCCCCTTACAGAGTTGGCGAAGTCCCAGGAAATGTCCCTCTTGTCCTGTCAACCTGGTCACTTTCACTGTCACTACAACCTTTGTAGACAAGTGGCCTTCCCCCTGAGAGAGAGAGATGCCTCCCCCTCATTCACTCCTTGTCCAGTCCCCTTGTCTGTGTGCACAGAGCTGCCGTTGGCTCCCGAGGTCCCTGTGTGCATTCAGATGCTGCAGCAAGCTTGTCGCCGTGGCGCTGTCACCTCTCTGCCGCTGTTCTGTAAACCGTATGTTCACTGAAGCAGCTCACCCAGTGATTCCACATTGGCTGACCCTACTGGTTTTGTGTCATTGCTACATGTAGTTCACTGCCCAGTTAACATTCCACTGAGTTATTTTGTCTTTAAAAAAAAAAAAAAAAAAAAAAGAGGCTTTAAAAACACGAAGACCCTGTAGTAAAGAGCGGTGATGACCGTCATTGTGCCTCGAGTGCGGCGGCCCCAAGGGACACTGCGCTGGCAGCTGCTGGCCCCTGGTCCATAGGTGCGAGGGGGCTCCGTGTGCCGTCCGGGGCGGACAGGGGAAGAGCGAGCGAGCGAGCGAGGCAGGCGTGCAGCGCAGACGCGGGGCCTGCTGCGGCCTTGCGGGCGGGTCCTTTCTCAGCTGCTGTAATCGGGTTGGTCTGTTGGCTCTTGTAGGTGAGCACTTCTGAGGAGTTGGACGAGATGCCGATGCCAGATTCTGAAAGCGTGTTTGTGATCCCTGGCAGTGTTCTCCTGTGGCGAATAGCCCCTCGGCCTCCCAATTCTGCCCAGGTAAGACCGCACCCCGCACCAGTAGCTCTCTCTCCCCGGCCCACACCCCGAGGCTGTGCCTCTGCGGGCTCCCGCGCGCCCGGTCCCTTGTGCCCGCTGGCCATTCCTGCTGGCATCTGTCGGGGTGCGACTCTGGGAGGCTTCTTCAGGAATAACCGAGAAGGAAGACTGGCTGTCAGCAGACGCAGGGTGATGCAACACTTGAGGCTTGAGCCCCCCAGATCCAGCAAGTACGGATTTTAATGACGTACAAAAAGAATGTTGCTTTTGCTTATAGTTCTACTTCAGGTTGACGGGGATAGAGGATACTTATCCGTGTGGCCTGCTTTGAGATTTCCTTGAGACGAACACTCTGGGTGGTGCAGACCTCAGTGAAAACATTAGCCGGGTGGTCTGAGAAGGCTGGTCGTTGTCCCCACAAGACGGAGGGAGGTCATTGTCAAGTCCTGCTGTCTTCAGGGGTTTTCAAGGTGCGTTATGCCTTGGTACATGTTAATTCAGACATTTTGCTGCCTTTCAGATGTATAATTTTACTAGCTTTGCAATGGTTTTGAATGAAGTAGACAAGGACATGGAGGGCGTGATTCCGAAGACAGACTGCAGGTTGCGGCCTGACATCAGAGCCATGGAGAACGGAGAGATAGGTAACGTGAGCGGTCATGGTGAAGCCTCCCTTGGGGGGAAAGGAGTTTCATGAGTGTTTGCATCTTGTGGTACAAGTATTTGTCGTCTCTCTCAGGGAGATCGTTTTAATTAAAATGCCATCTAAATTCGTAGCTTTCATTTATATTCGTTATTTCAGTAATCCTCCCTGACAATTTAATATACAGATCTTAAATGTCAGAGGGGAATTTGAGAAAAGAATAGCATCATTATCAATTTGAAACTATATACTAGTTCACTGTATTATTTCAGAACTTAAATACTACCTTGTGAGCCTCAAAGAAGAGCGTGGCCTTGGTTAATTATGACATTTTTAGCTGGTGTTACATTTCTTCTAATTCAGTGGTTCTCAAAAGGGAAGCCATTTTTGCCCCCAGGGGACATGTGGCCGTGTCTGGAGAGTTTGTCACGGCTGGAGAACTGCTGCTGGCATCTAGTGGCCGGAGGCCGGGATGCTGCCAGAGGTCCTGCAGCACCTGGGACGGCCTCACAGAGAATCAGGTGGCGTGAGGTGTGGGGACACTGAGGTCGAGAGTCCCTTTCTCAGTACCTTGGTGCTCCCTTTGAGTGATCAGGATCAGTGAGACAGTGTGCCAGGATTTTGAAAAACTGTTTGAATTTCTTATGACTAGAACGTGAAGGAGCTCTGTGAGGTCTCACCAAGGATTAAGAAAAATTTCACATTTATTCAGTTTTTCCACCCAATTTTTCATTGAATCTTTTGTAACATAATTTTTTTGGCCTTAAGAATAAGCAGGTTTGGGGTGCCTGGGTGGCTCAGTGGGTTAAGCCTCTGCCTTCGGCTCAGGTCTTGATCCCAGGGTCCTGGGATTGAGCCCCGCATCGGGCTCTCTGCTCAGCAGGGAGCCTGCTTCCTCCTCTCCCTCTGCCTGCCTCTCTGCCTACTTGTGATCTGTCAAATAAATAAATAAATCTTTAAAAAAAAAAAAGAATAAGCAGGTTCTTTGGTAAGTACAGAGGTTGTTCAGGTTGAGACTGTAGAAGGAGATGACTAGGTCTTGAATGTGAATGCATGTGGGTGATACTTATCTGTAACGTTACTGAGCCCAGCAGTCTCCACCTATAGGATGACTGGTTTCCACCCATGTTTGTACCTTAGATCAAGCTAGTGAAGAAAAAAAACGACTGGAGGAAAAGCAAAGAGCAGCCCGCAAGAACAGGTCCAAGTCGGAGGAGGACTGGAAAACGAGGTGCGTGCGGCTGTGCAGGGCGGGGCAGGCGTGGGGCTACAGAGCATTCCCAGGCCTGGAGTGAACAGCTAGTTCCCCTGGGTACTCAAGCTGCAAGACTTGCATGTGTGACAAAGGAAAAGGGCTATTCGGTTTAAATATTCCCACACGATTATTGTAGGTAAGTGGTTTAAGCAAACCATCTACCTTCCATGTCTGTTGAAGTCCTGTCTTTTTCTTGTTTTAAGAGGGAAAGGAAAGTAAAATCCAGAATGACACATTTGGGCATGAAAATAGGTTCAGAGCCATTTGCTACTGTGTGTATCCATTGCCGGTACTCTTCCAAGCACAGGGGATTTGACATGCACCTGAAATACGAGTTGTATAAAGTAACGTCTTGGATTCCATTCAGAAATAGAAAGTGGGCCATAAAATTTCTTAGTTTTGGAAATTTTGTTTTTTTAAGAGTCGGGAGTTGCATAGTGACTTTATTGAGTAATAGAATCACTTGTAAACAGGAATAGGATAAAAACGCTTTCTAAATTTATATCACATAGTAGAAACCATTATAATTAAGTCATTAAATTGTAGAGGCTATAGGGACATACTTCTGCAAGCATTCAGACATTATTTGATAGCCCTTTTGCATCTTAGAAAAACATAATTACAATTGGAAATGACCTTAGATTTCATCTAATCTCGTGGTTTTGGGGCTTGGTTAGCATTAAAAATCTCTTTTGCCAGTGAACGCATAAAGAATCTGCAAATTCGGAACTCATGGGGGGCAGAGCTGCTGTGGTGGGGCTGGGGTGGTCAGGGCACGGCCGGTCCTCACCTTCTCCCACTCTGTTATGGACCCCGGCTCCCTAGACCTCTGTGGAATACTGTTTGAAAGTGGTCTGGAAATCCCTTTGTTGTCAGAGGAAAACAAATGCTGATGTATTTCATTTTGGGGATTTGCTTGAGGACACACAGCTAGTGAGCCCAAGCCCTGTGACCGGAGCCTCCACCGCCATCAGTCCTTCAGGCAAAGCTACAAGCTCCCCTCTAATCCCCTTGAAAAGATTGGATTCATTTTATCATTATTTCTAATCTCTTTTGCAGAAACCCCACTTTTGTACCATATTTCTAATTATTAGCTCCTGTATTTTTCTGGTCATATTTTCAAGTGTGCAAAGTAAGCGCAAAGTCCACTAAGAATTTTTACTGTCAGAGCCGTAGCGTTCAGAGAGCAGTGGGCTCCAGACAGCGGCGTGGCAGCCTGAAAGCCAGACCAGGCGCCGCCCTGAGTCACTACCTCAGGCCTCTCCTCCAGGGGCGCTCCTTTGTGCCTGTGTGAATATACGTGGTTTTGAAATGATCCTACTGGCTCTTTGTCAAAAGAATCTGCTTTGAGCTCGTTTGTAAGGAGAGTTCACATTCTCTGACTGGGTTTTTCTCGGGATTGATGACGTGTTTGAATGGCGTGGTTCAGCTGGAGGTGAGGCAGGGCGGTTTGGTAGGAACGTCTTCTGCTGGTTAGAGCTAACTGGCCTTCGGAGAAATCAGACCCAGAGACCTGTTAGAATCTGTCCTAAATTCCTCCACACTCGGAGCTGGCATTCCGCTAACAGAAGAGTCTCTCAAAGAGAGCATAGGCTCCAGACTTCTTCAGGCTGTGAGGACGGGCCCTGCATCTGAAAATGGCTGCTTGTAATCCTGACCTGCTTCCGAGAGGGCTGCTCACTGGGTGGGCGCGGGACGGAAGGGGCAGCGGCCGGGGGTGGGGAGAGGCCGTCGCCTGTTGAGGCAGGAGTGTTGGCGGTGTGTCTCCCCGACCGTCTGAGCAGCGCATAGACTCACGCTTGTAGTCTGCTGTTTCACGGACCCGCGCCCACAGCCTCGGAGACCCAGAATACCGAAGAAAAGGTGGTAGCAGGAGAGCTTACGCTCCTCTTTCCTGTTCCTGGTGCTTGTCTCAAATGTGAGTTTAGAAAGACAAATCACCTGGACTTTCTGTGTATGTGGGAGGGGTGGGGTGATAACAGCAGAGGTTTCCAGACACCAGTGCTCGAAATTGGGAGAACTAGCAGTTGAAGGAAACTCTGGTCCTGTGCATCAGACCATCGGCTCTGCGGTGCTCCCCTCTAGTGAGGGCACGCGGCCTCCAGAGAGAGGCTGCGGTTGCAGACGTGGTCTTTAGAGAACTTTCCCTACGCCGTGGCACATGACCTGAAGCTTGGTTCATTTTCTTAATTATTTTTTATTACCTTGATTTTGATGTGTCTGCTTTTCTGAAACGCTTGACTTTGCTAAACTTAACTACAAAAGTGCTATTACTGCTTGGACTTTGGGGACTGAAAGGAGTAGAACTATATACTTTATATTATTAGAATTTTGATTATGATCAAATTTTTTATTTTATTACTATTTTTTAAAGATTTTATTTATTTGACAGAAATCACAAGTAGGCAGACAAGAGGCAGGCGGGGGAGGGGGGGGGATGCAGGCTCCCTGCTGAGCAGAGCGCCCGATGCGGGGCTCGATCCCAGGACCCTGAGATCATGACCTGAGCCGAAGGCAGAGGCTTAACCCACTGAGCCACCCAGGTGCCCCCCAAATAATGGTTTTTAAATATATTTTCAGTCTGGTTAACCAGATCTGATATATCCTGATCATTTAAAGTAGACTTAAATTTTCTAATTGGGAAAAAGTCCCAAAAGCTAAATAGAGAATTTAGATATTCTAGGAATATTTCTAGGAAATGTGGTCTAATGGCATTTATGATGTGATCATAAATTCAAGGAATCTGCCTGATCTAAAGCATTTTTTTTTTCCTCTAAGAGGGTTTTGTGCTCCTGTAGGGATAATAGGAACATTGGGGAATTACCAAACACATCTAACCTAATTTTAATAGTTAAATTGCTTCTAACATTTTTTTTTTTTTTTAGAAAGACCTGTGAAACTTTTTCACAATGTTACTCTGAAAACAAAATCATACTTAGAAAAATGTGACACAAATTTAATTGTGAGCCTTTTTGAGCAAGTAATTTTGCATTTCCCTTGCCTGAAGGGAGCTGGGACTGTGGGAACTGGGTGGTGTTTTAAAGGGCAAGGAAATGATTAAAGCAGCTCTATGCAGGATTAAAGACCAATCGGGGGAGATGAACCATGAGAGACTATGGACTCTGAAAAACAACCTGAGGGTTTTGAAGGGGCGGGGGGTGGGAGGTTGGGGGAGCCAGGTGGTGGGTATTATGGAGGGCACGCATTGCATGGAGCACTGGGTGTGGTCCAAAAACTATGAATTCTGTTACGCTGAAAAGAAAAAAAAAAAAAAAAAACCAGTTGGGATATAAACCTTGAGGTATAACCTAAGAAGCCGTATTAGCATGAGGAAAATGGATACCCAGGAAGATTAGGAGTAATTTCAATGGATTTGTTGTAGCACAGTATATTTAAAAATCATGGACTTTAAAATCAAATTTAAGTTTGATATCAGTTATTAGCTTGCACAAGTTATTTAGCTTCTCTGACATTCCACTCCCTCTTCAAGTTTAAGGGCATTAACTCTGAATCCTGTACAGTAGGTATGTTGTAGAGGTTCGTTTCCTTATCCTAATTCCTTCCCCCAAAAATGCCTTCTGGTGGAAGATAAGGAATGGGGCTAGAGAGGACCATCAGACCAATACATTTGTTCTTACACCCCTACTAGACAGAAGGTCCTACTTCTGTTGAGTACTCTGCCAAATGCTATGGAAAAATCCGTAAACCTTTTGTATAATGTCATTACATCTTTTGGAATATTATTCTACCTAGGTGCTCTCTAAAAATGGCAGGACTTCTTTAAAAGTCTCTTTGGAAATCCCTAACTCAAGAGTGAGGGGAAACGCTGCAGGCACTAATGTAGTGGCAGTAGCCCTGTGGTTTCAGTTCCTACCCGTCATTCTTGTCCTTTGTCTTTAAACAGGTGGTTCCATCAAGGTCCTAACCCCTACAATGGAGCACAGGACTGGCTTTACTCGGGCAGCTACTGGGACAGAAACTACTTCAATTTGCCTGACATTTATTAAAGTGCAGACAAGTCAGGGTGTTTGGCTAATCTACAAATAAGTCTTAAACCTATGTTTTTAAATTTTTTCCTTGGTTTCTACTCATCTTTTAAGAAAACAAAAAACCCGCTCATGAGATAACTTGCATTTCACCCAACAAATGTAGGGCATAAGGTGATATTGGTGATGAAAGTCAGGAAAAATGGGTAATTTTGCTATCCAAATAGACTTACTGATTTGAAATACTGTTTTATAGAGGTAAGATAAACTGTGGAGAATATGCTTTTTATGGTTGTTGTTGCCATATTTACAGAAGGTTTATACCCAACTGTAACTTCAGCTTTATGGAATTATATAGTAATCCCAAATCAAGTTATTTTGAATATTTTTATGCCGTCATGCTTGAATGTTTTAAATGTAACTTTGAAATGTTTAGAACTCTTCTATACAATGTTTATGTGCTTGAATGTAGAGAAGGTTATGTCATTTTGTAAAGATTATGTTTAAAAGATGGCTTTTCTTCATACTAATCCTCTCCAGTTTCCCCCTTCCCACATCGGAAAAGAAAAAGTACCTGAATATTCAGAACAGGTGTTCCTGATTTGAACTGGAAAAGGTATTTCACGTATTTCTCTAAATTTACTTTTATAATTTTCTGTAATCTGGGTCCTTAGAATTAAAAGGTGTTTGAATTGAAAATTTGTATAAAATCTAGCAATTCACAAAAATGCCCTAGAAATAGATTCTAATCATCCTCATTACATAATGACAAACCTTTTTAAATGCTTCAACTTTATGGCAAATGCCAGAGACATTAAGTTGCACTCATGTATTATAAGTACCAAACTATATAAAAGGAGGTCTTGTGCATTTCAAGTTTGCAAGGCATCCATGTACTTAAAATATGTATGGAGACCTACTGTACAGTAGTTTTGCCCCTTTAATTGGGGTACATTAATCTTATGGTATTTATCCACCAAACCCGACTGAGATCTTGCTCCAAGGGGCTTTAGGTAGCTGCCAGTAAATTATTTTAATTGCTGTCTTGAAGTTAACAAGTTAACAAGTGTTATAATGAAATAATCTACCTGATGCTAAATAAAGGCTTTAGAATGTTCCCAGAAAGCGTGGTTTCTTAATCCCTGAGCGTCCTTACCAAGCCGGCCCTGTGCCGCCCTCCGCAGGGCCTGGAGCCAGCCCAGCAGCTCCCACTCGCGGCAGTACTGGTGGTCTGGGGCAGAGTGGGGGAAAGGCGGATCTTTCCCTAGAAAGCCCAGTAGCTCTGCTAGTAGAGTGGAGTTGTTTTCAAGGCTCCACAAGTCTGAAAAGATTTAAGGCCTTTTGTAATCGATTGTCGTAAGTTACAAAATAAGAGCACAGGGTTTTATGCTTGCAGGAAGTTTATTGACAAAGTATGCTCGGTGGCAGACTCCACCTTGAACTTTGGCTCAAACGGCATCGTTTCCAGCATCTGTTAGGAATGTAAACAGTTGTTTAATCACGACACGGAACATGTAAAATGAGTGGCAGAACAGAAATGTGAGGTCTACCCTCCCCTTACTAAATTCTTATCATGTAGCTGTCTAATTGCACTGCAATAGCCCAGCATTTCATGCTAGAAACAGCCATTCTGACTATTCCATTGAAAGTCTACAAAGGGGGTGAATGAGAAGGGCCCATAGACCTAAGATTTGATAACAGAGTAATCTCCTGAAATACTGTCACTTGAGCCTGCCTGTGAAGGAAATCTAGCTTTTGCCTATTGGATATTCAGTGTGAAATTCCCAGTGAAGTATCTGAACTCTTTGGTGTATCTTTGGTGCATGGCTTTGACCTTGCATTGTATCATCTTGTCTCCCTGCCTCCTCTAGTGACCTCCTCCTGCCTTCTAGGTTTGTCATTCTTCTGACTTCCTGTTGAGCTGTCAACGCCAGTGTCTGTCCTACAGATCCGGGGCCCTGAATCATGGGGTTCCCCCCTTCACAGCTCCAGCATCCTCTTAGGTGCCGTCCCCAGCTCCTACCACCAGTTTTATTTTGGCCTCCTTGCTATGTCTGAGTCTGCTCTTTCCTGCCCTAGCCCTGGTCTTTAGGCTCTCTGCAAGGCTGGTTCCTTCTTGGGGCTCAGGGATCAGATGACATCTGGGCCTGAACACCCTAATAAAGGAGGGTCATTGTTGCCCTTACTGTACTTCACCTGGTGTCATGAGCTCTCCGTCTGGTCCCCCATTGAGGGGGTAGGCCTAAGTCTAGGCCTTGCTCTGCCCACACACAGGGAAGGTGGGACGAGCATGGGACAGAGCATTAGGTACTAGTGGGATGAAGAACTTAATGATTTGTGAGTAATTAAATGGTCTGATCCAGTTCATGCCAGTTGTTTTAGGTTCTTCAGCTGTTTTCCAGCCTGCCGTGTCTGTAAATCTTCTCTCTCCAAGGGAACAAGCCTCCTACAGTGACAAGGTGCTCCATGGCATCTCTGACCTGTCACCCCTCTCTCCAGTTGGCCCTAGTCCTCGCATCTGGCCTCTGCCTCGACCCACCTCTTCACCTGCCAGTTATACAAAGTTCCTACCTAATATCTTTTTTCTTGTAAAGCCATCCCTTCATAGCATCTTCCATGGGGCTAGCTGAAGAACCAGGTATTCAAAGGTGATTGAGTGGATTGGTTCATGTCTTGGGCCCTGAGTCCTCTATGTGAGTCATCATGGTGCAGCGCACCTACTCTGCATTTCTTAGTAATCGGGGGTAATGAACTTGGAGATAACAACCACATCACATTTGAGTATACCCCAACTCTTTGCATGTCTCAATTCAATTTCTGTAAATACCTCTATCTCCAGGTCAAAAAATGAAAGTACTAGTGTGTTAAGGCCCACATATTATGGTAGGAAGATTCACCTACCAGTTTTAGGTTTCTGCTCTGCGAACATGGGCAGTAGTCACGGTTATTTCTCCAGCAATACCGTAACTTCCAAAGGGAGTACGTTTGTCACCAGATCCTGAACCTTTTTTGGCTACATCTTCTACTGGGAATGCAACAGAAAGAAAAACTGGGCTTTGTGGCCTGGGGACATCTTGTCCACTTGGAGGACTACCATTCTGGGGATTTGGGGTATGTTTCTGGAATTTCTGATCTGCAGGAACAGCAATGGGTACTTGGACTGCAGCATATCTCTTCAAGGCATCTGACTGAGAAACAACAGCATGTCCAGGAAGAGGTTTCCAATCCTGAGCTTCCTGAACATTCGAGCCTACTAAAATAAAAGGTGGGGCACTGGTCTTCTTGCTGTCGTCCATCATCACATAAGTTGGAGAAGTAACTTTCGGTGGCTGCTGCAGAAACTGTGGATCCTTAGGATTAGATAAATAGAGGGTTGCTTGGGGGAAAGGCCCAGGTGCAGGTGGCGGTGATGGGCGACTTTGTTGATTCATATCAGTTAGACAATAAAGGGTCCACATGTTAGAGTATGGTGGTGGTTGTCCTGCTTCGCTTGCTGCTATGGCTAAAAAAAAAAAAAAATTTGCAGGCATTAAAGGTCGGTCTCTGTATCAGGCACTATGCACAGAAATGTCTTTGTAAATTTTTACATATAAACAAACAGCTGGCGTAGTAACATGTGCCATAAAGCATGCTATAGAGAAGGCTAAATCATGTTTGGTAATGTGAAAGACGTGAGGCTCTCTACCGCTGGAAAGTGAGAACAGGGTCGTGCTAGCAGGTGGCAGGGGCACTCGAGTTGTGGCTGAAGCTGCAAGTTCATCTGAAGCCACCGGTCCCAGAGCCACCAGCTTGAGACATGGCCACCACAGCGCCTGCACGCAGGGCGTGGAGCGTCCACACTTGGGGCTTTACCAAAAGAATCGATTGAAGTGTGTGTGAAGCCAGTGACAAAGCGTTAATGCATCTGCATAGTGAGTTTTTCTTTACTAAAGAAGTCCACACGGGGCCTCCTCTTTTGGTCACATTATCACTTATCTCTGGCCCTTGACAGGCCCCATAATCTCACATTAATTGGTCACCACACCCAGGACATCAGAGTCTAGGACTCAGAACCCCAGAGAGCACCCCCTTTAGGCAAGGCTTGAAATCGTAGGTGCTAGGTGGCAGTAAAAGGTGGGTTGGTCCCAGAGGGGCTCTTTAAGGGGAAATAAAGACGTCTGGGAGTGCCAGCCGCCTGCTTACCACCACAGCATCGATGATGGCAAGTTTAACTGGCCTAATGAAGACTGCACTGTCTTGGAGAACTAAGTCCTAGAAGATGGGATGGAGGTGAAACTTATTCCTGAGGGAGAAGTGGCATCGGGCCCAAATTGTACTGAGTTCCCTGTTTGAACACTGGGCCTCATATCCCTGGTGCAGCTTTTCTTCCCCAGAAAAGGACAGAACACTATGCACATGATTAAGCTGGTGAGTTTTCACTGGCTTCAGATGCAGTCAATGGATCCTTCTGCAAGCCAGTTAGAAAACACGTACAAGCTAGCCTTCCATTTGCAGTCTCCATGTGGTGCTTTAGAAAAAGGGCAAGGCACTGGGGAGCCGGGACTTGGGGTGTCACTGCTGCTCCCGCCACAAGGGTCGGTCTTGCCCGTCCCGCATGCTAGCTCCCGATGCTGCCCTCAACCTTTTCAGTGGTGCAGATCCCCGTCATACTGCCAGACAGAATTTGATCCCAAAACACCTGCTTTGGTAACACTTGACCTTTCTGGCTCTGGGAAGAGTCAACGTGGAAGAGGACTTCTGCAAAAGGGAGCGGGGAAGTCAGCTCCATCTAGCCCTCAAGGGGCAGGGGCAGGAGGGGGCAGACCCAAGTCCATAGTTGGAGGGAGAGATCAAGCCATGTCTGTGTCACGGGCAAGCCCAGGCGACGGCCAGCAGCCCAGCCGGCAGTGGGGATTTTCACACACGTTGGGGAGGAGACCAGTCCTCTTAGCGGCTCAAGTGGATGGCCAGCCTCTCTGCTGCTGCCGCCTCTGCACTCACCCATGGGACAGAAGTGTGGCCGAGCCGTCCTGTCCGACCAGCTCTGGAGCTGCCCCCGTGGCTGCAGGAGCCCCCTGGCAGACAGGCAGGGTCCCACTGGCTCCCCGCACCCTCTTGCAGAGCCCCCCAACTGCAGGGCGAAAGCAGAGGCGACACACCACCATGTCTCTCATGGGCCACAGGCCACACCTTGGACGGCGTTGTGTGGTTGGAGTTTACAGTCACAAGTGAGCAATTTCAGACCAACAGCCCCTGGCCGACATCTGCAACAGCAGATCCGGATCCCAGATTTTGTGCCTGACTCAGGTTTTTCACTCCGTGGGCCATGTCCAAAAGTGCTAGGTGACCCAACTCGGAGGCCAGGCTGGGGGATGTCACTTTAAAATCACTCATCTCGTAAGAGTAAAATCTCAAGTACAACAAAGCCTTTACGGAGTTTTGCCATCTTAAAACCTATTGAAAATCGAGCCTTTTGACCAACCTGGAGGGAGCCCACGTCCGTGGTTACCTGCAATACAGAGGTCGCCTGAAAATATAATCGGTAATGTTGTAAGTACCTGATTTTCTTACCTGGCTCCATCAAACCTTGTTCAGGTGCTGCTTCCCGCTGTGGTTCGGGGTCTGGTTCAGTAAGACCTTCTGGAGCAGGAGGGGGGGCACCACCCGCTGCCCTTCCCTGCGCAGCCGAGAGCACTGCTGTGGCAGCTTCCCCGGAGAGCACGAGTTTGACCTCCATCTCCTGGGCTGCAGAGTTTCCCCAGGACTCCTGCCCAGGGTTGTCAGGGACTAGGGCAGTGAACTCCACTGCAACGCGCAGAGGTTTTTCAGAGCCTACTGCTTGGATGGAGCCCTCTGCCTCCGGGAACTCTGCAGGCTGACCTTCCAAAGAGGTGTCAGGGAGCAGAACTGTTGCTTCTGCCTCCACATGGACTGAGGAATTATCCTCCTCCAGCTGTTTTACGGAATGCACAGCTTTCTCAGACATGCCTGTGGCAAGGGCTACAGGTATGGGACTAAGTGGTGGCTCACGTTCTTTAAGAGAAGCAACGCGATCAGAAAAAGGGATAACTATGTGTTCTGGTATTTGCTCCACGTAAGTGACTCCTTCAATCACAGGCTCATTGTTATAGACAGATGATATGTGAACGAAGGAGGTGACCTCAATATCAGCTTGCAAAGGGACCTCGGGAGCTTGGTCGTAAGCAGGAGGGTCTTGTTCATCCTGCAAGGGGAAGGAGGAAGCCGCTGCTGGTTCAGCTTCATCGTCTTTAGGTTTAGAACCCAAATCTACACGGACAGCTGTTTGGCTCAGAACCTGCAGGACTGACCCCTCTGCAGAACACGCAGCAGGAGTGGCCGCCCCGGCATCTTCGGCAGCCTCTGAGCTCAGCGCCTCGTCGGAAAACACAGGCATACTTGTGGCCACGTCCACCATTAACACGTCAGACTGATCGGAATGAACAGATGCAACTTTACCTAACATCTGAGCAGCAAACTGAGCTGGATCTGCTGGGACGTAAGCGAACTCTGGTGACACAGCTGCAGGAGGTGGGGATGACGGTGGGGTCATCATCTTAGGGGTAGACAGTTTCGAAGTGGAACCACGAGCTGCTTCGGGTGTCTCCTCGGGCTCCTGGAGCACCTCCGAGTGAACTGATGGGAACTGAGTGGTTTTGTTCATAAACAGTGGTCCAGCGATATTGTCCTCCTCTGTGTCCGTGGATTTCTCCATCCGTGTAGGTTCTTGGGAAACTATAGATGTTCCTACCTTTTCTTTCATACATTCTGCTTTCTTCTCTTGTGTCGTTCCTTCTGACCACCTCTCAACTAAAAAAGCCACATGGGTTAATAAGCAGATGTCCCTCACCACCCCGATTTTAAAGCAGTAACAGGTTGAACACTCGGTTGTCGATACACACACAAGCATGGAGGAGTTTTGCTCAGTTTCCCAGCATCTGTGATTTAGAATGGGTGCACAAACTTCCCTGTCCTTACCCGCTCAGAAGATACCTCAGTTCGTCTCCAAAATCAGTGACTCTGTGTAGCACAGTGACAAAACGAGGAAGCAGGTACCACCTTCAGCTGGTCAGTGTAACTGCCTAGAACTAAGGAAGCTAGAAACCTCCATGGATAAAGCTCCTGATCCAAACTTGTACACAAAGGACAGCGGTCAAGATGGCGGAGAAGCAGCAGCTGAGACGACATCAGGGAGCAGGAGATCAGCTAGATAGCTTATCAAACCATTGCGAACACCTACAAATCCAACGGGAGATCGAAGAGAGGAAGAACAGCAATTCTGGAAACAGGAAATCGACCACTTTCTGAAAGGTAGGACTGGCGGAGAAGTGAATCGAAAGCGACAGGAGGATAGACCGCGGGGGAGGGGCCGGCTGCCGGCAAGCGGCGGAGCAGCGGAGCACTAAATCGGGACTTTTAAAAGTCTGCTCCACGGAGGGACATCGCTCCAGAGGCTAAACCGGGGTGAAGCCCACGCGGGGTCAGCGTGGCCCCAGGTCCCGCAGGGTCACAGGAGGATCGGGGGTGTCTGAGTGTCGCAGAGCTAGCAGGTATCGGAGCGGGAAGCCGGCTACAGAGACAGAGCTGAGGAGTGAGCTCTCAGCTCGGGGTTACCTTGAACCGGTCGCGGGCTGGGTGAGCTCGGAGCGCGGCCGGAGGCGAGGGAGACGGGAGTGGCCGGGGCTTTTCTCTGAGGAGTGGAGCCCCGAATCTCAGCTCTTCCGGGCCGGAGACTGGGAGGCCGCCATTTTCATTCCCGTCCTCCGGGCTCTACGGAAAGCGCTCAGGGAACAAAAGCTCCCGAAAGCGAAACCGAGCGGATTACTCAGCCCGGCCCCTGGTAAGGGCGGTGCAGCTCTGCCTCCGGCAAAGACACTTGAGAATCACTACAACAGGCCCCTCCCCCAGAAGATCAAAAGAAATCCAGCCAAGACCAAGTTCACTTAACAAGGAGAGCAGCGGAACTC